>JBBPTF010000273.1:0-20158 GCA_038094015.1 Phylloporus cf. gajari | reverse complement strand
TAATGTATCAGTCATCATGATAAGGATGAGTAATGAATGAGAAATCATGATGACGTTAAAGATAAGAAGATAAGCTGACCGATATAGAATGTCTGATAAGATTAGATAAGATAAGACATTCTCAACAGTAGAATACCTCAGCATGATTGTCAAACCAGGACAACTTGCCATGGACCCTGTCAAACTCGATAGCATCACCAAATAGCCAACCCCCTCGAAACCCAAGGATGTCAGATCATTTCTTGGATTTGCCAACTTTTACCGTTGCTTCATCCCGGACTATTCCACTGTTGCCTGCCCACTTCTTGACCTCACAAAGAAAGACCACTGATGGGAATGGACACCCGCCTACGAGACCTCTTTCCACTCACTAAAGAGACTTTTCCTTGCTTGCCCTGTCCTCCAACTCCCTGACCCCTCTAAACCTTTTGCCATTGCCACGGACGCCTCCAAATATGTGTCAGGTGGCATCCTCCTCCAGACTGATGCCAATGGGGAATGGCATCCCTGCTCCTACCTCTCCCAGACGTTTGGTAATGCCGAATGCAACTATGACATCTATGACAGAGAGTTCCTTGCTGTCATCCAAGGCCTCAAAGCCTGGTGATACTATCTTCACAGCTCCCCCCACCGCATCCAGGTCTTTACTGACCACAAAAACCTTCTTTACTTCAAGGAAGCCCAAAACCTCAACCGGCGACAAGCTTGCTGGCTACTCAATCTCCAAGACTTTGACCTTCACCTCGTCCATGTCCTGGGAAAACTCCTTGCTGGCCCTGACGCCCTCTCCTGTCAACTGGACCTTATTCCTCCCACTGACACTGACAATCAAGGTGTCATTCTCCTACCACCTGCCCTGTTTATCAACATCATTGACAGCACTCTCCACACCCTCATCTCCTCTGCCTCTGCTTCCAACCCCCTGATGCTTCAGCATCTTCAACTCACCGACACCTCCTCCTCTACTCGCCTTAGTTCCCAACTCTCCGACTGGCAAGTCACCGATGGCATCCTCACCTATAAAGGTCACGTCTATATTCCCCCAGATGATTCTCTTCGCCGTTCTATTCTGGAACATTGTCATGACCACGAATAGGCTGGTCACCCTAGCTACCTCAAAACTCGTCAACTCGTCTCTGCAGAATTCTGGTGGCCTGGTCTCACCACTTATGTTCGAAAGTACATGAAAGGTTGCGGGGTGTGTCAACAAAACAAAGTTAATACACACCTGACTGTCCTGCCACTTACTCCCATCCATGCCATCAGCACCCATCCCTTCCAATCTATCTCCTGCGACCTGATCGTAGGTTTGCCCCCTTCCCATGGTTTCAACTCTGTGTTGGTCGTGGTAGACCACACCTACAAGGGGGGTATTTTTATCCCTACCACTGATTCCGTTACCGCTGAAGACATAGCAGAACTTTTCCTCCACCACGTCTACAAACGCTTTGGACTTTACAACAAAATTATCTCTGATCATGGTCCACAATTCACCTCAGCCTTTGCCAAAGAACTAGGCAAACTCCTAAACTACGATCTTGCCCTTTCAACAGCCTATCACCACCAAACTGACGGTGAAACTGAACAGGTAAACCAAGAACTCGAAACGTACCTTCATATCTTCTGTGGCACCAACCCCACTTCCTGGTCACAGAAGCTCTCCCACACCAAGTTCACCCACAATCACTGTCCTCACTCCACCACCGGTCAATCACTGTTTTACCTCATGATGGGCTATGAACCCCATGCCCTACCTACCATCATCCCTGAATCCCATCTCCCAGCAGTCAAACAACGACTGAAAACCCTATCTGCAGCTAGAGACGAAGCCCTTGCCGTCCATGAACTCACCCGCCAAGTAATGGCATCCTGCACTTGCCAAAAGTTCTCCCCTTTCACTAAAGGAGATAAAGTGTGGTTAGAAGCCAGAAACCTAAAATGTCCGATGAACCCGAAATTTGCACCCAAATGAGAAGGACCATTCCTCATGACCAAGGCACTATCTCCACTCAGCTACCAACTCCGCATTCCCAGTACCTGGAAGATCCACCCTGTTTTCCACGCCTCCCTCCTCACACCCTATTGCGAAAATGACATTCATGGACCGAACTACCCAGCTCCACCCCCGGACCTTATAGACGGCGAAGAAGAATACGAAATTGAGCAGATATTAAGACATTGAGGCAACCCGTCGTCACAGCAATACCTGATCCGATGGAAAGGGTACACAGCCGAGGAGGACTCATGGCAATCTGAGCGGGACCTCAAACATTCAAAGGCCGCTCTCCTCAACTATAAGAAACGCCACCCTCAAGCCTTTCCCTCTGTCGCATGAACCATCACTTCTACCCAGTTATCGCTCTAGCCAAAGTCACCTCCCCACTTCTACCCACTATGCCTATCAAATTCTATTCCTCTGAAGAAGAACTTGCTCTTTCCACCGCCTCCCACACTGTTTGCTTCGTGAATGTCCCATCCTCTCCCACTATGTCCATGACCACCCTCTCAGAGACACCCCCTCCCTCCAACACTGTCGCAGAAGCTGGCTGGAACGAACCTGCCTGGCAACCTACACCCTATTCTTCCATCATCACCCCGGATATTCCCCTTGCTGGGGAACGCCTTAAAGAACCACTCTACCGTGACCAGAAGGATGAGCTCCTTTGTTACCTCTCCTGTGACCACCTCACGGTCCCCATCTATGTGTATCTCAATTGCAATTCCCCTTTAGTTCTCCTTTACAGAGCCTTCTTTTCCTTGGATAACGTACAACCCCCTTCGGCACAAGGGAAGGTACGCCATAGCCTCCTAGAGGCCATGCACCAGTTGGGCATGCTGACATTCCTTTGCGACCTGGAATGCTACCTTCACGAACTGGCCAACCAGAAGAAGGCTCACGTCGCTCTCCTTCCCACACATAGTACCCTGGAAATCCACACACTGTCCACTCCCTCCGCCTCGTCCTCTCCCCTCAACTCTGACGAGGAACGTGCCCTCCAGCACGAGGAAGATTGGTGGACTGGCCATAGTGGCAACAAACCACTACCATATAATCACCCTCACATACATGAAGCATGCTACCAGTGCCAACGTCTAGGACATCAGAAGATTGACTGTCCAGACTATCAATGTGGGTACTGTCACCACTTCCGTCCTCGTCATACCACCGCCCGCTGCCCTCTTCATCGTTGCACTCCAGACCGAGTGCCATCAAATTCACCTCCCAGTTTCTCCTCCTCATCTCGACGACGACGACCCACTACTAACAGGATGCACCCCTCCAGGGGTCCACCTCGTCCATGACCTTTAGTAGAACGCCTTCAACGCTCTCTATCCCCTCCCTACGAGGAAGACTTTGATGCAGTGGCAGATGCAAACATGACTGGCTCTCCCGGTGGGGGTTTCCTTGATCTTTAATGGTCTTTGTCATTGTCTCAACCCTAGTAAGGGGGTAATGTTACGATTTCTCTTTTCCTGCTTAGTCACACGAGTTCTGGATGTTATTTCTTTTCCTATGATTACTCATCTCTTCCTAGCCATCAGCCCGATGACTCATCATCGCTTCATAATTGTAGTTCTTCCTCCATCTTCTTGGACATTCCATGCGATTCTATCGCATTCCATTTAGTCATCTTGCTGATTACATCCTGTGTACAATTAGTTCTTTCACATTCCGTCAGTTTCTATACCTTAGGTATATAAACCTTCACTCCTCTTTTTCCTTTTCTTCTTCAAGCTAGTTCTCCTCAGAGTTACCGCCTGTACCTCTAGACTAGCAATCCATTTGATCTTCCCTTCATCACCCCTTTGCCTCTTTGAGCCTCCACCCGTGCTCTGAACAGGAGCTTGTCCTTTAGAACTCTCTAGTCTCCAGGTACCCAGTTCACCATCTTATGAACAGTACCTTGGACCGATAGGATAACCCACTTTCAGTCACCTTAGTCTCAGTCAACCATTGTTGCCTGACTCTCATGGAGTAATAGTCACTTGATTGTTGCCTATTACTCATGATGCCTAATCGTTGTCCGAACCTTTAGCCTATAGTCTTTAGTCTTCTGAGGCTATGCTTTGCCCTATCCAGACCAAGCGTAACAACCACCGGAGGCGTATTTAGAGGCATCAGTGGCGATAGCGAAAGGTTTGGCAGGATCAGGGAGTTGGAGGACAGGATGAGCAAGGAAGAGTTTCTTTAGCAAATGGAAAGAGGTTTCGCAGGCAGGAGTCCATTCCCAATGGTGGTCCTTCTTTGTGAGGTTGAGGAGCGGGCGAGCGACAGTGGAGTAATCTGGGATAAAATGGCGGTAAAAATTGGCAAATCCAAGGAATGACCAGACATCTTTGGGTTTTGAGGGAGTTGGCCATTGGGTGATACCATCAAGTTTAACAGGGTCCATAGCAAGTTGACCTGGTTTGATGATCATGCCGAGGTATTCCACCTTGGAGGAAGTGAATTGACACTTCTCAAGCTTAAGATGAAGGTCAAGTTCGGTCATTCGTTGGAGGACTTGCTTGGTTCATTCTGTGTGGGTCGTTTCATCAGGAGAAAAGATGAGAAGATCATCCATGTAGATGATGAGCCACCCTTCAGCAATCATGTCCCTGAAAGAGTCGTTCATGAATTGCTGGAATGTTGCGGGGGAGTTGCACATCCTAAAAAACATGACAGTAGGTTCAAAGAGACCTCTGTGGGTGACAAAAGCCACTTTCCATTGATGTCTGTCTTTGATATGGACATTGTTGTAACCCCATCTGACATCGAACTTGGTAAATACATGGGTGTCCTTGAGTTTATTGATGAGATCGGAAATAAGGGGAAGAGGGTAAGCGTCACAGATTGTATGTTCATTGAGGTAGCGATAATCTTGGCAAGGGCGAAGTTTGCCATCCTTCTTCTTGACAAAGAAGAAGGGGGAAGCTTGTGGGGAGGAGGAGGGACAAATTTTTCCAGATGTGAGGTTTTCATTGATAAACTCATCTGCAGCTTTTTGTTCGTCTGGGGACAAAGGGTAGAGTTTACCAATTTTGGGGGTGAAATTGTCCTTCAAGTTGATTTTGTGATCGTAGGAGCGAGAAGGAGGTATGTAGCTTCCTTGGAGAAGACTTGGGTGAATTCAGCATATTCTGGGGGGAGTGTGACTTTGGGTTTGGCTAACTCTGTGGCCATAGCAAGTTCTGTAGCTGTGGTGAGTTTGGCTATGACAAGGGAGTTGGGTAGGAAACGTTTGACGTCCCCCCGGATGATGCAATGAATGGTCCTATTGGTCATTGCTTGATCTACGTAGGCAGATTCTTCTTTGTAGTCAAGATACTTGAAGAGGCAAGAGTCGTAGATGGCAGATACATTGTGATGATTGTGGATTGGACGAGAAACTCCTGGTTGTATGAAGTAGAAGTTGTGTCTGCCTGTGTTAGAGACAAAGTCGTTGTAGAGCTCTTTCGACTGATCTGTGGTTTCCAAGATAGAAAGGGTGTGAGTTTCCCAGTTGATGGTGGGGTTGGTGTGACAAAGCCAAGGGAGCCCAAGGATGACGTCTTCATTGCTGCAGCTCATGACATGAAAAAGAATTCAATGGGCAATCCCTTCAATGTTAACAAAGAGGGTAGAAGTGAATCAGATAGCCCCTCCTTTGTTTTGAGTCTGGTCTGCGTTCCTTATGGGGATGGGGTTGGTGAGTTTCATAGTGGGGAGTTTGTGCTTTCGCACAAACTGCCAGTCAATGCAGGAGATGTCTGCACCGCTGTCTATGAGAGCTTGGGCATCGACGGTTTTCATAGTGTGTGAGGGAACTACGAGTTGAACAGGGATTTGCATAGATTTCATAGTTCTAGGAATTGTTACATTAACTTGAGCACATGTACTAGGGGAGGAGGTGTCTAGTGTCGATCTAGGCCTCCGTTCTAAAAATCCTTGGTCACCACGAAAGAGACATGGGCAACCTTGTCATCCTCATCGTCCTCTAGTTCTTCTAACTTGGGGAGGTTGTCCTTTTCAACCTTTTTGACATGAGGACAAGGAGGGAGGGGTTTGTTGTTCTGGAACTTTTTACAGTCCTGAGCCAAGTGTCCCTTTTCTCAGTAGTAAAGGCAGTGTCCTTTGGCAAAGCATCTCCTCCATTCTTCTGGGGTGAGTTTGCTGATGTGTACAGCGTTGACATCCATGGCATTTGGGTCTTTCTCCACTTTTGGGGAAGAGAAGGAGTAGTATGTATGATGGGAGGAGGAAGAGGATCTTTGAGTGGAGATTTCTTGAGCTTGTTCATTTTGGATATAGAATGTGGAGACCTTGTTGATCCATGTTTTGAGGATTTTGGGGACAGTCTCTATGTTGAAGACACGTTTCATGAGAAAGTTGGGGATGCTGACCGAGTAGTATCTGATCAGGACATTTTGATTGATGATACCAGCGAGGGTGGACTTATTGTGGAATTCCACATTATATTTGGTGAGAGAGGGAGTCCATTTTCCTCCTTTCAGGGTCATGCGAGTGTTGGTGAGCCATGAGATGGTGGCTCCGATGGTGTCGTGTTGTTTAAAGTCTTGAAGGAACTTCTTGGTGAAATCCTTCATAGTCCCAAGGTCAGGATCTTCCTTTTTGATGCATTCAGCACAGAAGTTGGTGGCTCAAGTAAGGGCTGCTCCTTTGGTCATGTATGAAAGAGTGAAGGCGATCTTTTTCTTGTCCAAGTTGTAGACCTCCTTGTTGACTAGGATATAGAAGGCTACTGAATCGTACCATTGTTTAGCTTTAAGGAAGTCTCCATCAAAGTGTTCAGGTGGGGCAAGGCAGAGTTCAACAGGTTTGGTTGACATAGTGGGTTCTGGGTCAGGTTCTTCATATTTGTCTGAGTCAAAGAGTTTGTCTGTCTCAGGGACATGGACGACAGTGGGTTCTATGGGGAGTTCTAGAGTTTGGTCTAGCTGATTGGCGAGTTGTCTGATGTAGTCGATTTCTTTAACCAAAGAAATGTGGATGTCTGTAGGTAGGTCTAGGGGTTGGGCAGTCTTGGGTGATCGTTTGAGCTCTGCTGGAGGAGAAGTGTCCGAGGATTCTCCTGACTCATGTCAAGGGGTATGATGGGTGCCCCATGTGGGGTTGACTGAGGGTCTGTGTGAAATGGTGGGCGAACTACATGAGAGTAGTTGCTTGGAAAGAAGCTAATTCTTTTGTTACGCTTGGTCTGGGTAGGGCAAAGCATAGCCTCAGGAAGCTAAAGACTAAAGGCTAGAGTTTCGGACAACAATTAGGCATCATGAGTAGGAGACAACAGTTAAGTGGCCATTACTCTGTAGAGGTCAGGCAACAATGGTTGACTGGTACTAAAGTGACCGAAGGTGGGTTACCTATCGGTCCAAGGTACTGTCCACAAGACAGTGAACTGGGTACCCGGAGTTTAGAGGGTTCTAAAGGACAAGCTCCTGTTCAGAGCACGGGTGGAGGCTCAAAGAGATGAGGGGCAACGAAGGGAAGATCAAATGGATTGCTAGTCTAGAGGTACAGGCGGTAACTCTGAGGAGAATTAGCTTAGAGAAGAGAGGAAAGAGGAGAGTGAAGGTTTATATACCTAAGGTATAGAAACCGACAGAATATGAAAGAACTAATCATACACAGGATGTAATCAGCAGAATGACTAAATGGAATGTGATAGAATCGTATGGAATGTCCAAGAAGATAGAGGAAGTACTATGATTATGAAGCGATGATGAGTCATCGGGCTGATGACTAGGAAGAGATGAGTAATCGTAGGAAAAGAAATAATGTCCGGAATTCATATGACTAAGCAAGAAAGAAGAAATTGTAACAATCACAGTGTTCATTGTATTCATATCTACAGGTACAGAAGTATATACTGTAGACAGAGTGCAGTCTGAAACATTATTATGTGCTGTTGCAGTGTGTTCAGATGAGGATGGATTGGCAATGATGAAAGGGTGAGAGACATACCTTGGGTAGGGGTCCCACTCATCATTGGACCCGTAAATGTCAACCTGGTCTTCATCATCCCAGGTTTTGGCAACAACACTAATCTCCCACCTCCGCTTTGAGGGAGGGCTCTCCAGATCTTCCATGGTGAATGGACAGTCCATTTGGATGTCCTCTGGGAAGGTTTGATAAGGGACCTCTTCCTCATCAGAAAGCTCAGTGATGTACACACTGAGTTGGGGCTGGGAGGTGCCTTCGATTGGAGTATGGTCATTTCAACCATCAAACCACATTCCACTCATTTCTGCTTCTCTGGCAGCTTTAGAGCCAGAGAATATGTCAGAGAAGAGAGCATCCAAATCAGTTTCGAGATGCTCACCAAGTGAATGTTTGAGAGAAGGGGAAGGGATGCAGGGAGATTGGGGCAAGGGGGTGTGGTGAATATTGGACCAGTCAATGTGATCCAGGAGAAGCACAGTGGAGGACAGAGAGCATATACTCTTGGAGGTCATGGCCAGGTTCATTTCTTGTGTATAAGCAAACATGCTTTGAACCTTTTTGAAGGCAGGAGCACTGCTTTGGCCTTGGTATATCTGCCCAGAGCGATGGGCAAGAGCACAGGAGTCTACTGTTGCCAGGATGTCAGCGATGTGCATGACAGAGGCAAAGAGGGGTTGATTGTCTTTGACAAAGCCCAGATGGGCTTGCTCCCCCTGTTGCTTCTTAGAGAGGCATTTGCCTCTCTGCCCACATCCATTGCCTTTTCTCTTCTTCTCCTTCTGTGCGCTGCTTCCTTGCTGCAACCCAGAGGGCGCGCTAGGTTGCTGCTGCTGCTGGAAGGAGGGGTCAGCCTCCTTGTGCTTGATGGCCGAGATTTTGTTGGCCTGCTGGGGAGCTTTCCCCTTGCCCATCATCAAAGATGATTGGTCAAATTGTAACTTGACAGCAGCTTGAATGTTCACAAAGGTTGGGTCTTTCACCTTCCCAGCTGAGTCCTTCTCTTGTAGTGTATTTTGAGCGATGTTGGTATATGAGGAGGGGAGCTTCAACAGGACAATCATTGCCTGAAGCTTACTGGAGATCTCATAACCAGCCTCTTTGAGCTTAGAGAAAAGATGCTCAAGACAAGCAAACGCGGGAGTGGGATTGGAGGTAGGCTAGAGTAGGGGTATAGATAACCCTTAGGGGTCAGGGTGCAGGTTGACAAATCCTGTGCATGTACCTGTAGCTTAACTACCTGTACCCGCAGCTGAACCCACAGCAATTCCAAACATGTGATTTTTATTTAATCGGAGTCAGTCTCAGGCTCTTAGCAGCAACTCAGCCACATAGATACACAAATCAACATTTGCAAATTTGTATGTTTCACTGTCACATCTGCCAACTATGTCTGAAGCTGGCAAGCGAGTTTCAAAAAAGACAGAGAAGGCCTGTGCTGCTCTCAAGGAACAAATGACAAGTTTGTCATTATCCAAGAAGAGGAAGCAACCTCAGGAAGATTCCTCAGAAGCATCTAGTGACAAAGCTCCTAACATGGGAAAGAAACAATGCCGCACAGTCAGCACCATGGCCAGACCAGTGACAACACATACCCAGAACAGGAAAGATGCACCCAGCACACAGGAAACTGCAGCCACGAGGCCCACTACAATGAAAGACAAGTCTGGACCATCTGGTGGGCAGGTCAAAATCACAGTCACCAACACAGATAAGTCAACAGTCGAAAACACACCTGAGACTGTAGAAGATGAGCTTGATAAGTACCTTGAATAGTTGAACCAGTGATAATTCACTTACATTTACACTGTCCAGATGGTCGAACTTAAATAGAGTGGCTGATGAAAGATTGGCACACACCTGTATATGGCTTCTTCGAACCAAAGCCACGGATTGTTGAAATCAATGGTTGGCATGCCCATGACTTTGTATGTGGTGCACGTGGTTGTGGCACAACAATCTGTCGGTACCTGGACAAGAAGGATGCAAGGTCAACCGGAAACATGAGGAAGCATGCAAAAAATTGTTGGGGTGCTGAGGTTGTGAGTACTGCCAATGAAGCACTGAAAGATAGCATGAAAGTGCGCAAGGCACTCAAAAAGGGCAACCTGAAGGACGGTTCTATCAAGTTAGCCTTCAAACAGACAAGTAAAGTGATTTACTCACACCGGGCACATACTCGAGAGGAAATCTGGTAAATGCAGATTGATTGTGTGCACTTTAACGTATAATAATATTGTTCTTGTAGTGCTGTGACCATCCATTGGGTGTCTGAAAGTCTCTGACTATTTTCAATAGTCAAAGATGAATACTATAAAGTCCTAATGAAAACAGGACGTCCTCATTATTACTTACCATCCAGATGGACTGTCGCCCAAGATGTTCATCTTGTATTTGCACGAACACAACAGAGGCTAGCTAGAATGTTGCAGGTCAGTACTCATTTATAAGAAATTCATGTAATTGAATGTGCCGTCATGTTATAGAACTATAATGGCAGGTTGAACTTCACGATGGATGCGTGGTCGTCACCCAACCACATGCATTCGTGGCTTTCTGTGTGTACTTGGAGCACAAAGGAAAGCCTCTATCAATGCCATTAGATATTGTCAAGGTTGCTGCATTGCACACCAGTGTTGAGCTGGAAATGGTGTTCATGAAAGTGCTAGGTGAATTTGGAATAGCAAACAAGGTCAGTACATATCAAAGATGCATCAAAAGCATACCCTATGTTGATTGCTTGCGTAGATACTGAGCGTGACTTGTGATAATGCTTCAAACAATGATGTGATGGTCAACATGCTTGGTAACATTGTGCCCGCATTTGCAGGTTCCACAAGCCAGACATGTTGCTTTTTGCACATCGTAAATCTAATAGCTAAGTCACTACTTCATCAGTTTGACACCATCAAGATGAATGGAACAGATGAGGGTGATGAGCTAGAGGATGTAGAGTCAGATGAAACTGAAGAGAGTGATGAGGAAGATGATTGCAATGACAATATCGAAGACAACGACTTGAGCGATGATAATGACAAGGGTTGGGTTGACGAGTCCAAGGAATTATTGGTTGATGAGCTTGAGGATCTAAAAAGAACAACACACCCAGTGAAAGCGGTGCTGTTCAAGGTGTGGATTAATCATGAAACACTTACATTCAAATCTAAGACCTTCCTAGACACGAAAACTGGGCTATAAAATCATCCGCTCAACCACCATCCTCCCCTCAGCCTGGCATGAGATCTTTGAAATGTTGAAGCTAAAGTTGACATATCTTCCATGGGATGTAGTGATGAGATGGAATTCAACATTCGATATGTTGAACTATGCCTTGCAACATCAAGAGGCAGTCGATGCAATCACCCAGAAATGAGAGCTTGGGCTCAGAATGTTTGAGCTCTCTGATGAGGAGTGGATGGTTATTGAACAGCTGCATGTGGTGTTGATGGTGAGTGTACGTGCAACCTAGTATTACTCCCACCATAGTCATGGTGACTCTCTAGGTCCTCAAAGATGCTATGCTTTTCTTCTCGCGCGCAACACCCAACCTTGCCACCATCATACTAGCTATGGACCACATCGATCATCAACTCTGTATGTTCTCTCATGACCAGAAGTACTTACCATCCATTCACGCTGCTGTTTCACTGGCAAGGAAGACACTCAACCACTACTATTCCCTCACAGACAGTTCTGAAGTCTACCGGATTACAATGAGTACATGATTTCACTTAGTCTACTGTCTAATTTACACCTTTTAAACAGTCCTCCATCCTCGTCACAAGCTCACCTACTTCAAGAAAATGGACTAGGAGGCAGAATGGGTCTCAACTGCAGAAAAACTCATACGAGACAAGTTTGAACATTCCTACATTACTGCTGAGATCACCAGTGAACCAAAGGATACAGAGAATAACTTCTACGAGCATGCAAGCAAGAAAACAAATATATTCGACTTCCTCCCAGCCCTTGCCCTGCTTAAGCCAAGTGATTTAGGATCAGAACTTGACCGCTACCTCAGCACTGATGTGGAACATGTGACTGACACAATTACATGGTGGCATGAGCACCACCATATCTACCCATGCCTTTCATGCATGGCACTTGATTATTTAATAATCCCTGGTAAGTTGAGTTCTCATTTTTTCGTATCGTACTGACAACAGTTGTGACCATAGCTACCTCTGTTTGTTACGATTTCTTCTTTCTTGCTTAGTCATACGAATTCTGGACATTATTTCTTTTTCCTACAATTACTCATCTCTTCCTAGTCATCGGCCTGATGACTCATCATCACTTCATAATTGTAGTTCTTCCTCCATCTTCTTGGACATTCCATGCAATTCTATTGCATTCCATTTAGTCATTTCACTGATTACATCCTGTGTATGACTAGTTCTTTCATATTCTGTCGGTTTCTATACCTTAGGTATATAAACCTTCGCTCTCTTCTTTCCCCTCTTCTCTAAGCTAGTTCTCCTCAGAGTTACTGCCTGTATCTCTAGACTAGCAATCCATTTTGATCTTCCCTTTGTCGTCCCTCATCTCTTTGAGCCTCCACCCATGCTCTGAACGGGAGCTTGTCCTTAGAACTCTCTAGTCTCCGGGTACCCAGTTCACCGTCTTGTGGACAGTACCTTGGACCGAGAGAATAACCCACCTTCGGTCACCTTAGTTTCAGTCAACCATCATCGTCTGTCTCTCAAAGAGTCATAGCCACTTAATTGTTGTCTACTACTTGTGACACCTAATCATTGTCCAAATCTCTAGTCTATTGCCTTTAGTCTTCTGAGGCTATACTTTGTCTTACCCAGACCAAGCGTAACACCATTGATGTCAAGCAGCTGTTTAGCCATGGTTGGCTACTCCTTTCCCACATCCGTTCACGCCTCTCCATCCACTTGACCCGCTCTCTTTTGTGCCTTGGTGCATGGAGCAAGCTTGATCTTGTCAAAACTGAGGACGTGAAGAAGATTGCAGAGCTCCCAGATGTTGGAAAAGACGATAAACTTGAGAGTGGCTGGGATTTGATTAGATTGTAATTAGCTTGCTGTGTCTTGTCCATCGCGGTCTATGCAATGAACCTGCGGGTAAACCCTCCACGGGTTATCCACGGCTATGATCAACCTGACCCGCACAAATACCTGGACCCGTGACAGTGGGTATGAGCTGACAACAGGTCAGGTATGGGTTGATGCCCAGGCACCCATGGGTTACCAGTGCTCTTGCCTAATTGGAGGATGTGGGGATGGTGAGTTCCATCATTGCCTTGAAGTCAGAATAGATCTGTGGGATCTCCTGTTTATTAAAGTTGGCATTGATGGCATTTATGAGATTGTTGGCGACATCCTTGGACTTATATTTTTGCTGAAGAGTAGGAGAGAGGGCAGTGAAGATGGTCCCAACCATCTTGTCGTTGTTTGAGTGTCAGTCAATGTACTGGCAATGTTCCTCAGCAGTAGAAGTGCCAGTGAGGGCAGTGGGAGTGGAGACCTGAAGGACCCAAGTGGATCTGGTTGCCTTAAGGTAATTGATGATGGCAGAACACCATTGGAAGTACCCAACACCATTGAAGATGGGGAGATGAGTGGTGGAGGTGGATGTGTTTGAAGAAGACATAGTTTCTGTAATGCAAAAGTGTCAATAGGGTATACTGACATAGGTTCCCCTTAGCGCCCTCTCGTGCAAATGGGCAAGGATGCACTAAAAGCAGCAATCCATACTGGCATGCAGCGGTTAGGGACAACTAACCAAGTCGCACATAAAGCAGCAGACAAGGTGGACACAAACAGTGTCTGATGTAGCAGATATTGGTGCAGCAGGTTAACGCACTCCTCAGTTGCCCATCAGGGCTCATAACCTGTCAAACATACAATGATTCAGCAAGATAGAACACTACTACACACTGTTGTGTTGAGTTGTTGTGTTTGTTAGACACACACGAAGGTTTAGAAACAAGAGTTAGTTAGAACTCAGCTGTGGAGTTTGAATATCTATACTACTGGTATTATTATATAATATACCTAATTAGGAGTATGAACTACAATGCACTATCTCATTCAACATGCTTCCATGCCAGTACTGATTGCATGTATAGTCAGGATCTCTGTGAGCTTGTTGATTTGGGTAGCTGGCATTTGATTTTGAGTGAACAGAAGGTCAGCTAGTTCATAATGGACATAACTTTGAAATGATGACCAATCGTGTGGTGACTTCTGTGGCTGAGACCTAGGCAGCGATCCTTCAGGGACAAAGTTTCTGTTTGCATCACATGGCTGAGCTATTCATTTGTGTTGTATATCAGCATCAATACATGGTATGTGGGTATACTTACCATCTTGGGTGGTGTGATAATTCCAGTACAACTTGTTACCAGGACCAAAAAAGGATGTCTTGACATTTTGCAGAGGAGGGGACAAGCAGGAAGCAAAAGGAGGAGGGGATGAGCAGAATGGTGAAGCTGGGTGACTCGGGTCTACTCCATATTCATCCATATCGTTACTGGCACCAGGGTCAGGAGTGTTAGAGAGCAGAGGTGGTGTGATTTGTTAGTGGACTGCATTGAGATGCTGCATTAGTCCAGAGCAATTCTTGAACCATCGGGGACAGCAGGAACAGCAAAGGACAAGTAAGGTAGTGGAAGGAGGATTTCAGTGGAGTGAAAGAGTGAGATGGTCAGCTTGTCAAGACATAGGACTCTTGTCTGTTGGTGGCAGGGTCAATGATTGGTCAGACAAGTTAAGTTGAATGGCTAACATCAGCTCATTGAGCATTTCAAAAGAAGCTATATAATGCTATATATTTCAGCACTAGTCTGCCCCTGTTGTCTCTCATCAGTTTTTTCTACAAGCCAGGACCTCAATTGATTTGACAACTCACCATGTCAACTTCAAGCTGCCAAACTTGTGCTTTGAATGTGACCAAGCACCTGGGCCTTCCAGATTTACCCACAAAGAGATGAACACCAGCTGAAAAAAAGGCTGACAATGCTCACATAGTGAAAGCTCATTCAGAGAAGGAGGTGATCAAAGCCCAGGTGCTACAGAGGGTCAGTGAGCTTGAAGGGCAACTGGCAACTGCTCAGGGAGCCATCGGTAAGGCCATGACGAAGCCAGTTCAGCCTCGTCCACGAGTCAAAAAATCTGGGCCTAGAAATGGTGCATGACGTTGAAAAATAACAATAGAATAAAATACTTACCTTCTACTGGCCGCCTGACCACATAGATGGAACTATGACGGAAGTCTTGCCTGGTGGGGGGCTAATCAACTCACAGCCAGAACTCAAGAGGGCAGCCAAGTTCCCAGCACATGAACCATTGGGTGATGTGGCCATATCCCAAAACAGACGTTGGTCTTGCCACTGGTCAATGAGCAAATGCAGGCCTCATTGCACAACACCACTACTAGGTCAAAGGAGGCTGAAATTGGAGATGTCAGGAGAAGTGACATGACACCGGCACATGCTGAAGTTGATGGCATGGCTGATGATCATCCGCAGTAAGCATTTAGTTCTTCCTGCCATTATGCTACTACTTACAGAAGGTACTCTGTTTTACTGGAACTTTTACACACACAACAGTGCTACAACCCAGGACCCTCTAGAACATATCAATGAGTGGACAAATCAAATGGGCAAGGCACCTACCTGCTCACAGACACCCACTACCATGTGTTCTTCTAGCATGGTCAGTAAGGAACCGTTGGGTCACCTTGCTCAAACAGATGCACTTGAAAATTTAGTAGGTGGGTTTGATGATGAAGAATTGCAGGACAACAGATTGGAGAGGGAGGCTGCTGTGCATCTTCAACACTTGGTGAGCAACTGACATGTAATATCTACAGACTTATTACTAACCAGGTGTCTAGGACAACATCGTGACCATCAATGTTCCATTGGATGCCAAAGAATTTGAGGCTAGTCAGTATCCTATGGGGGACACCAATGAATTTGAGGCTAGCCAGTATCCAGTGGGTGATGCCAACGAATTTGAGGCTAGCCAGTACCCAGTGAGTGACTATCAATGCTTGTGATTGGACCCTCACCAATCCAACAGGATCACTGGGAACACTTGCTGGAGAGCTTGGAGGGAGAGGCAGAGAATGCCTCCCCCTCCAAGAAACAAAAGGCAGATGACAATGAAACCCAGCAACTGCACACCTCTTTATTTGTGGATCCAGGTGCAAACACATCAGAAGTTGAATCAAGCATGCTTGCAATGTGCACTACAGCCCAGGTGACATACATTCCCTAATTGATAAAAACATGTTCCTACACGTATACCCTCGATTTGATAGACTACCGTCAATGTTGTCAAAACGCCCACTATTTCAAACAGTGTGGAGCAGCTGCAGCCCCCCAAGAAAGTCAAGTCTATCACCTTGTCAGTGTCATGTGGCTCCAGCATAGACAATATTTACACAATAAACAGTGATACTGATTCTCTGTCCCCATCATCAGACTTCTTCAAGCATGATACATGGAAACAGAAGCTTGTCCCTACACTGTACCTATGGGCTGGTGCTCAGGAGGATATGTGAGCCATTTCAAAGCCGCAGATTGCAACCATCTTGAAGGAAATCTTCCTTGTCATATACTCTGAATCTCCTGCATTGGTTAAGCAGGTGACTATCCAATCAAGGTTCACAATGGTGGTAAGTGGACCATGTCCTCACCCAAAATATAAACAATTTGTTTCCAGGCTTACCAGAAACTGCATTAGGAAACCTACACTTTTACTAAGTGTCTAACTTGATCTATTTTGTCTAATTTTGTCTAATTTTAGATCATTTAGATGTTTTTAGATGTTTAGTCACTTAGACAATGGTCTAAACATCTAATATTGTCTAAACAATCTAAAATTAGACAAAATTAGACAAAATAGATCCAGTTAGACACTTAGTAGAAGTGCAGGTTTCCTGATGTGTGTGATCTTTGACACAGCATGGAATCTACTGCTCTCACTATGCTCTCTTCACTCTTCAACAAGCCTGATGATCCTTTGCAGCAGACCCACATTTGCCATTTACTACTCAAGCACAAGTATATATTCAAGGGACTGGATCACAACATCAAGGCCGATGCCTTCAAGTCCACATTCATGGTCCAGTTGCTCAGGACAACATATTTACCAGCGATAAGTGGTTGGGTCTTGGTTCCTGCATTACACTCCATGGAATTGCACTACTGTGGGTTTGTAGGTATCTTGGGGCTTTGTGGGGCTGCAGTAACATCTCCTTTGTTCATTTTTTTCCCTTATTTCTGATCTTTTTTGTCATCCCAATATTTCAACAGCTACAGCATGCATTGACCCCAATCAAAAGTGGTCATGGGCAGCTTACATCAGATTCAAAAGGAAGGGGAGTGAGAATGCCAGCCACGTTTAACAAACAGTCAGGCAAAGTCAGCACCACAGCACATGCATTTTCATATCAGAACTGGGGTTCTGCGACAAGGGGGCTCACTGAGTGTGCAAAGAAATGCACACAAGAGGAACTTTGTGAGATCATGGACTACATTCGCCTCACTCTAGGCTCTGGAAAAGATGGCAATGATGATGATGATGATGAGTACGCTCACATCTAGTAAGTCACCCAGTCAGAACTGGAATGCAAGCTAACATGTATTTAGGTCAATTCTTGTTCATCCGACTCTCCCACCTGTCTGTCGTGCTTGTCTGCCTACTTTCATATGGCTTATTTTCGTGTCGCTCACTTTTGTCCTGCTCGTGCACCCATGCTTTAGAACACTTGATCATCCTTAGGCATCTTTTTTTAATTACATGCTTATTCTCTTATGCTCCTGTGTCTGCTTATTATACTTGAAATTCATTATTTCCGTGGTTCATCCAAATGTGCGACTACACGGATAAGGGTTTTAAGTGCTCGCAAAGCCATTACAAGTGTCCGCTAAGTACTCGCTAAGTACTCGCTAAGGGATTCCCAGTATAGGGATCTACTCGGGCTACTTAGAAACACTTGACCCGGTAAGTGTCCGCCAAGTGCTCGCTAAGGCTCGCTAAGGCTCGCTAATGGGCAGTCCCATTTCCTGATGCTGGTATAACCTAATATCGCTTTCGTGCGACTTTCAAGTGACCGCTCAGCGAAGCCGAGTCTTGTTCGGAATGACCCAGGTGGCAGGCGGCGCCGGAGACAAACATCTTGGCACACGTTTAAATCCTGTACTGATGCACTACGTGCATCGCGTCAAACGTTCAGTCAGTGGACGATATCAAGGCAGAACCTAAGAAGTTCCTAAACGGGCTCCTCTTCGAAGCCTCTTATATCTGAGCATCGCCATGGAATCTGCCTTTTCCGGCTATCGTTGACCTTGTGAGTGTTGAACAATACTCATCTCGAGGGACACTCCATAAAGAAGATCAAGTGCTCTGTGAAGGCAGTCACCTTCTCGAAGTCACCGTGCTCCGGATGACAAGACACTTGAACCTCTGTCCTGGCATGGCACTACCTTAATTGATTTCAGGACGTCTTCTCACGAAGTATTCTGGAAGTAATTCCGCTCCTTGTTCCACAGTCAAATCCTATTTCAATGACGCATATCATCTGTCAGCGAACTCATTATTTCTCTTATCTCTACCTCTGATATCGCTCCTGCTTGCCCACTGTGGTCCCGCACTCCTGCCCTTGTCTCCCTCTCGCACGTATACTTTCACAAAATTATTCTGTCCCACCCGCCATATGATGAGGACTTGCGTCATCTCTCCACATTCACTATGCAGCAGGTGATTGAAGACACCTTATCGACCGTATCGTCAGCCATTTGCGTCGCTTTCCAATCAGAATACCTTTTACTTTCGAGATATACAGCGCCTCTCACTGACAACCCCCTGTGCTCCAGAGGAACGATCCTGGATCAAAAGTCCCGGTCAGGCACACTCCCACAGGTGATGCAGGCGCTCAGGGACCTTTTGGACGCCCAGTTGCGCCTCTTCATTGCCATATAGTCCCCACGGTAAAGCCAACCACCGTACGTGAGATCTATCCTGCCATCCGGAGCGTTTTACAAAGTAATATCCATTATCGTTGTCCTTTTTGTCCTTTTCTCGAGTTGCGCATAACATTGGCA
Source organism: Phylloporus cf. gajari (assembly GCA_038094015.1). Classification (NCBI taxonomy): domain Eukaryota; kingdom Fungi; phylum Basidiomycota; class Agaricomycetes; order Boletales; family Boletaceae; genus Phylloporus; species Phylloporus cf. gajari. The sequence goes on along the minus strand of JBBPTF010000273.1, from coordinate 1,157 downwards.
GCCATGATTGGCGAAGAATCCGCTCGCCCCGGATGGTCTAGAAACCTTTATCGCATCGGTCGGCTGGTGTACCACCATGCAGTCAAGCATGCCGGCGTAGGAATCATCTGCTCAGTCGCCTACTTCGATCCGTAAGTCGATCCGACATCGTATGCTGGCATCACAACTATTGATCGCTTCTGCGACTCAGTGGGAACTGGAGCGTTGATCTGCAAGCTGGATCCCAATATGGGTACACTTTGCTGTTCACGGTCCTCCTTTCCGGGATTTTTTGTACCTTCTTACAGGTATTCTTTCTGATTTTGCCCTTGGACTCGCCTCTAACCCATCGCGTAGGTGCTTGCAGCGCGTTTAGGAATCGTAACCGGTCTTGGTAAATTTCCTTTTACTGCTCACTGGGTTGAAGCCAACTCTTGAGCAGACTTTGCTTCACACTGTCGCTTGCTATTTCACGATCGTCCGCGGCACAAGCTACTGTGGAGATGGTGTATCTTTTACCCGCTCTATGCTCTCGCCGAAATCGCCATCATCTGCACTGATTTGGCGGAGATGCTCGGATCTGCAATTGCACTCGTTCTTCTCTTTCCCGCGCTCCCACTATGGTCGACCGTTTTGTTGACCGCCACTGACATCATGTTCATTCTGGCTTTCGAAAACCCACTGAAACACAAGCCAGTGAGGCTATTTGAAGGCATCATCGCTGTGTTGGTGAGTAAAGTGGCTGTCCTTTACGGACCAAAAGGTTGAATTCCTCTCGAGGTCTTCGCGGTGCTCATCTTGGTGGTGGTCATTATATCCGAGATACCAATCGATTGGGGGACCACTTTTCGTGGATTTGTTCCATCAAAGGGATTATTTTCAAGTGGATCTCTTTATACTTGTATGACATACTTTAGTTTTCTATATCACTACTGATCAGCGTTTCAGCTGTAGGGATCATAGGGGCAACAGTCATGCCACACACACTCTTCCTTGGTTCCCATCTTGCAACACAGGATCGGTTGGCAGAGTTGGAGAGAGACTTGTCACAATTCCCAGAGAACTCGAACGTGCTTCCGAAGACGATGCTGCAGCGCTTTCTTGGATCCATTTGTCACATATTCAGCTGGAGAAGGTTATTCTATATTGCTCGCTCGGATGAGACTATTTATCCTCCA
>JBBPTF010000272.1:0-20203 GCA_038094015.1 Phylloporus cf. gajari | reverse complement strand
TAAGCAGGCGTGGTTCAGTTGGACTAGGTTGAGAGGGAGACTAATGAATGGCGCAGAGAAATTTTCAAAGAAGAATCTGCTCAACCTGTTGCTAATAATCCTGGAGGAAGATATTGGGAACAAAATGGGAAAGTCGATATCGTCGGAGGAACGTGGTGAAATCGTGTTCTCCATGGAGTGTGTGGAGAGTATTCTGAGGTGGATGAAGCTGATGGTGGAACAGGCGAGGAAGTTCATTGAAAACGATGGCCCTTATTATGAGTCAAGCAGTGGGGTGACGGTAGTAATTCTGGCTCTTCCGAAAGGGTCCAAGGACATGATATTCCCAGATATACCTGGGCAGTAGTGTAGTTGTGTATGCTCTAACGTATTTGTGTGAGATGTAAAAAGGTGGTATAGTTAGAGCTGTGTGTGTCCTCCGAATTAAAGTGGATGTGTATGGGGGTCGAGTGGAGAAATGCAAGGATGGGGGTACACAAAAGCAGTAGATTATCTATGAGCGTACGTAGACTCTAAATAAGGGGACTCGGAAAGCAGAGGTTGTACTACACGACATGATTGCCCATCTGACTGAGTAGGTGGGCTAGGGCTAGGGCTAAGGAAGTTATCAGTATGGGGCATTATGGTGTGTGTGGAATGATTGCTTAAGCTCGTTGACTGTTCTCTTCAGGTGAGGGAATACTTCTGAAGGACACTCTCTCAGCGTTGGGTTGCCTGTAGGAAGACAAGGGTCACTCTAGTGGGTTCTGGAAGAGTGTGGGGTTTCGCCTGGTAAGTTAATTTGCAGCCTTCACAGTGGTGGCATAGTGGGGATACTGCTTTGGGGATCCGGTGTGGGTGGTGATTAAAGGGTCATTAGAATGCAGGAGATATAATGATAAGAGGGTGACTATGACATGAAGGGAAGACGACGATGAGAAGACTACAGAACTGGGGGTTTATATACCCACAGCCTGCAGGGTAGGGGAAAGGGGAAAACTACTGGAATACTTCGAGGTAGGTATGATGATGAGGTTGTTATGCACCAACAAGGGTGTGTAGCTGGAAATGAATAGCCTTGTGTGTTGATTTAAAGTGGTTAGTAAGTTTCATGAAGGCTGGTAAGAGGATAGCGGGGTAGATACTTGGGCGTGTCCTGCACTTTAGGATGGACTGAATAGGTCTTCCCTCATTTGTTTTATTCCTATGGATAACTCTTGTTTCACTGCTGATCTGCTATGTGGTATGAAGCCTCTTGTACACTTTTTTGTGCAGAGCTGCTTTGATAGCTGGCATGGGAGGGACGCTACCCCCTTTTTTGCCTGCGGCCCATGCTTTCGTTTCCGGGGATTCCGACTCTTCTGGGTGTCCACCGGATTCATGCTGCAATGGGGTACGGCGTCCCTCAAGTTAGTGTGGGAGGGGCTTGACAGGTACTGACATGGGCTAGTCTTTAAAGCATTTTACACAAGTATTGTGTTCAGTTATTGAGCGTGATGGACACTCCTCTGACCCTGTTCGTGCTTTTCAGTACTACAACCACTAGAATTAGTCCGACTATTTCTGCTTCATAAAATATATAGTCTTAATTCTTTTCTAGGGGGTATTGTATTCTCTTTGCTGTATGTAATATTTTTTTCTTACGGCCGCTGCTCCTCCTATCAAGGAAATGCTTAAGTGAGACAGCCGACGAACGACTGGCAATGGCACTTCAGTCATCCTGACTCACACACACAAGACGATGTGCATAGCCACCCCCACTACATCCTCACAAATATGCTAAACGATATTTGGGACTTCGAGTTCTAGCAGGGAGGTTAGAAGCCCATGTTCTACTCGAAGGCCAGGTTGGGCCAGAAGCTCCAAATTTCGAGAAAAGAAAGAGGGGGGGAGGGAGAGAGAGAGAGAGAGAGAGAGAGAGAGAGAGAGACATATATGTATTTACATGCATACGTTTGAACGAGATGTGGATCAGACATTGAGGATCATAAGGATGGGAATAGTTTGTAAAGTCAAAGGCCAGTCAAGGCCGTGAAATCCACCACGTTTTGATGGAACATCTTAGCCGTGTATGTCCTAAAAGCGGCTTCAAAAACCCCCCATAAATTTTCCTGCTCTCTAAAGGGACACATGAAAATGTTATAAAACTAAAGTAATGACTTACCGTTGCTTCTCCCGGATTTCACAAATATTTTTAGAGTCTTCCCCATAACAATCTTCTATCTTTCTCACCTCTTCATTTCCAGGAATTGACGCACAGAGTTCCCGTATATCACCCCAAAGTTCCTGGAGCGTTTCCCATAGTCCCAGGTCCGTATCATAATTTTGAACAAAAGGAAGGCATGATAAGGAGCATTGGTACTCATTGTTTATGCTGATGACAGAGACCTTTGGAAACGTTTGAGAGCAGCGCGGACACTGCGTCTTTCCAAGTCTTAGTAAGTTTCTCCCAGGTGGGAGTGCTGTTGCGTGAGGCAGCCACCACCAGATGGCACAATCCAGGCATGTGACGTGGCCACATCGAGTCATTACCGAACATACCCTGTCCAGTGGTTCTGCGTTGTCATCTGTACTTGACTTGCACCTCACAGTTCAACTCACCTCATGTCAAAACATCTGCAAGAAAATCATCGTGTCAGCCAGAATTGTCACTATTCATCCACAACAAGTATACTCACATACTGCAGATGTATGATATTTCCAGCGAATGCACCTTCCCCTCTACCTTTCCCAACAGCCAATATGATTCCTGAACCCCCAAGTTCCTCTCCTTTTTGGCATTCCCTTCCTCTTTCATTTTTGCGACCTCTTCTGCGTGTTCCTTACATCTCTTCTTAGCCTCATCCTCCAGTTGAGCTTTCTTCTGCTCTAATTCTTTTAATCTCTTTTGCCCTTCTTTCTCCTGCAACAGGGCCCTCTTCAGCTCAAGCACGGCACGAGCTTCCATCATTGTCGACCTCTCGTAATTGTCCAGCAACCACGATAATTCCTTGTCCTTGTAAGTCAATATTCCCTCAAGTTGGTGAACTCTATCTTCCGTATAGCCCTCCGTATCATGAGTTCCTATTGAAGTCTTGATGTAACTTCGAAGGCCCAAGCACACTTCTCGAACTCCCGTCCTTCTGAATACCACCTCCAACCCATTCGACTGTTGGCACACGTAAGTCTTGTGAAACTCCATCCACATGGTGAGAAAATACTATCTCACCTTCATCATCCACTTCCATACCGTCTAATTCATCCACAGCTGAGCATCCAAATGTAGTCGTACCCACAGGGGAAACCTGACTGACTTGGATCTTGTCTGCGTCAAAAGTCTCTCAAAAGTGCGAAAGTACTTCGTCAATTGAACCGAAATATCCCTGACAGACGTCCTTATCCAGGATGCAAGGTTTCCAGTAAGGTAGCCTGCTCCTAGTAAAGTCTACAACGTATCTTTTCCCATCTGGATGCCACACCGACCCTACGACGTCTGTGACTGTTACACTCCCCCAACCTACTATAGAACAAATTTGGAATATACGATTTGAAAAGTCATACATGAAATCCCCCACCAACACCTTTGTAGGTGGTGACCCACCATTTATAACGTATAAAATCGATGGCGGCCCATCATCAATGTCCCTAATCGGTATCCAGAATACTTTTTGAGCGTCAATGGCGCTTTGCCTGAGAATGTACTCCATGCGTCTTGCTAGTTGGTGGCGTGTTGCGTAGCCCAAGGCGGAGTTCAAACAACCCTCACTACAGAAGCAGTGGGACTTCTCACTTTCTACCCTTCTGTTTATCTGTATTTACAAGAAACCCTGATTAAACCGAGCTACTGCAGCGTAGTACCCGTCCCTCAGTCTGCGATCCTGCTGAGACCCACAACCTCTTTTTCTTTGTCCCATCCATGTGTCTTTCCATCATTTTGATGTTGTGAAATCCCCCACCACCCACTCCTTTCGTCCACTGCTTCCTTCAGGGGCTGCAACTCTGCCCCCAACCCAAAACTAAGTCGACCCAATTACTGCAACGAACGACTAGTTTCACAGCTCATGTGCTGACCTCCCAATCAATTACACCAGTTTTCACTACCACGTTGTTGTACTGCATCACAAGGACCATCAGCTCGTAGTTCCCCCCTCTCAATTCGAACATATCCTTTGAAACCATCAAGTCGACTAAGCCCCTCAAACTAACTTTCAAAACCCCTTGGGTCAGAACCGGAGGCTCCGGCATTCTGAACCTCGGAACTTGCTAGCCCCCCCTGGATGTGACTCAACGTGTGCCGCCGTTTTGTCGAACAAGCAGAACGTGTCAGACATAAGAGGGATCTACGTATATACTCCATGAGTGTTACAATCCAACCGACCTGATAATACCCAACGAAGAGAGTAAGAAAACCTATCGAACCATGTCCCACATCCGTATGTCCTCTCTTAGCTTGTCCAGTATTTCTGGAGTCATCTCCTTCACTTTCACGGTGATTGAATGGCCCATGGTGATTCCCCTGTATTCTTCTCTATTCCAGTTGGTGGGTATGAGTAAAAACCCCTGCCTCAGTCGTACCGCGCATTCCAGGACATGCATTTGCTTGTCCGAAGGCATCACGACTGAATGAGGTAAGATCGCTGTTGTGTCTGCCATTGTTGTGATAGGCCGTTCCCCATACAGTCATCGACCAATGAGCCCCACTGCTCGTGTTTCCCATGCAGGGGATCCCGCATCACACAGATCTGAAAATAACCGAAAGCCACCTAGCATTAAGAACTAGTCATCGTCAATGCTCCTCTTAACCGTTGTGTTTGAGATCTTCCCAACCTCACGTCTGTCAAGGAGAAAGTCAACCCATGCATAAACAAGGTATAGAGAACCAACTTGGGAGAGCTTCATCAGTTCTGAACCCTACCATACAAAGGGCATTCATCTATGCACGCAAAACATATTCCAACTTGTTCTGAGAAACTGAGACCCCCCCAAGTTCTAATTTAAGATATCGCAGTTTCGTTCCAAGTCCTGATAATGACCACACTGACATCTCATCCACTCCACGGAGATGGATGATTGTCATCACAGAGCGTTCGTACCATTTGAACATCCTAACCCAAAGAACGAAACGACCCTACAACATCTATCACCCCATGCCCAAAATCCGGCCTCCTGAATGATCTTGCAAAACATCCAAAGCTTCTCATGAGCAGGGGATGCTTCCAGGTCGTACACTACCATTCTGATGACCTTCATGAACAGAGGCTCGTTGTCCTCCCACTCATGCGAGAATGTCGCACAGCGAAAGTATTTCCCAACCTCTTGCTCAATATAACGTCAATCTGCACTGTCGCAGACAAGACAGGCTCTGTGAAAGTGCTTGTCTCTTCAAACGTAGAAGCCTCCTCTACTTGATCACAGACACGGCCTTGAATGGTGTCAATCAGCACCAGTGGAGAGTCGCCAATCGTATATTTGATAGTCACTCGAAACCTTTCTCTGTTTCCATCTCGTTCTACAAACCACATTAACAATGGAACATTCACATGAGATCATTATCCTCACTGTGAATATCCCAATCAACAAATTCTGACATCTTCAACATCATTGCCTCATACCCAATTATTGTGTCCTTGTGGTCTCCTCTACAATCCAAAGTAGCATGTCTCCTTTCATAACCAAATACAGAATCAGGATCAAGTGCGATCACCTGGTAAATCATTGTACGCATAGGGTGTTTGACAGTCGTACCCGTACCTATGTGGTGACTGCGCTAGCATAGGGACAATCTGGGCAAAGCTGGGAGTCGAGTTGTCCTTGGCCCATCTGAGTACTACCTTAGATAAGGCACACAATAAGCTGATGTTATACAGGATCTGATACAACAGCTCTGGTATGGGCTATCGTGAATGTGAGAGGATGCTCGCGAAACAGAGGCTGTCAAGGAACATGTTGTTCAACAATTGAGGATGGAGATGATGTCTTTCAGCACAAATATAAGATGTTTTATGAGGAGGCCACCAAGAAACAAAAGGGACACACACTGCTACGCGTTGACTTTTTTTTTTAGGATTCCTCGTTTATTGTCCAGTAGGGCAGTTGCCCTATGTCAAATAGTTACATCACGGAAGGGAGGGGGGGGGGGCTATTGTAGGTGTGGTGGATGTATGTATGTGCTCAGTACGTATCTGGGCCTGGAGGTGGGAGACATCACCCTAGCTGAGCTGGGTGGGGGTTTGGTCGCGTTGTTGGCGATGGGGGGATGCACCGTGCACATAGCAGGCATGCCAGATAAATGGAGTGGTCTGTGGGGGTTATTTCAGTGTGTGTTCATGGGGGGGGTGAAGGTTACTGCAAATTGTCCCGACGTGTGGGCAAAGCTAAGCAGGGGTTTTATGCCCCGGGGTTCTGCTAGTAGGGTTTCCAGGTCCTTGGACTTCCATTTCAGTGCATCTGTCAGTTTCCTATGGTGTTTTGTGTGAGCTGGGCAGAAGAGTAGGAAATGTGCTACTGTTTCACGCTTGTCCTAGCAGTGCGGACATGTGGAGGTGGGTGATTTCTTGATACGGTGGAGGTGATGGCTGAGTGGGACTTGGCCGGTGCGGAGCTGGAAGATAAAGGAGGCTTGTCACCTTGGTAGATCAGTGGTTAGCTCTAGGAATTTTTTTGAAGGTAGCGAGGGGTCAATCATGTGTGATCTCTCCACCCATGGAGAGGCACTGAATATTGCTTCTTGTAGTCCTTTGAGCTTTGCGTTCAGGTCTTGTTTTGCTGCAGACTTGCTTCTCGGTAAGGGCTTTGGTCACATCGATCATGTTCTTAACTGATTTGATAGGAGGGTGGGGTCAGCGACATTTCTGGAAGCAGCCTGCTTAGCTTGTTCATCTGCAGCTTCATTGCCTGGGATACCTGCATGACCTGGGGTCCATCGTATAGTGATCTTCCTTAACCTATACGCATTGACTTAAGACAGCTCGCTGTACTTGGTGTGAGTGGAGACGAGGTGCGACTCTGCTCGCTAGTCTAGTCACTGAGCTTGAGCACGCAGTCTGGCGCAAATCACTTGTAGATGGTCTAGTAGAGAAGTGTTTTAGGAGGTCCGAATCGCAGAATAGATAGAAAGAAACTACATTATGTCAGCTGAAGTCCTTCAGCTTTGTATGCAGTCCCGGACCTGCGCTGCTCGGAATATTGAGGTATATGATAAAATGTATATACATCATGTACAAGGAAGATACAGGGACCTGCAGTCTTGGTGTTGCCCACTGGCATGATCTGTAGTAATTTGCGACGTGGAGACATTCAAGACATGCATGAAGAAGGCAGTGAAAAAGATGGAGAGACATGAAGATCCAATCCCCCCATGCAAATTACATAAGCTATAGTTAGCTACGTACTTATTAGGTGCAGCATATCAAGCCCATCAGGCACTCCTGGACCCTTGGCGCTTGGTGCAATGTTTTCCCCACGCTTTCGCACATGTCCAGCATGTCCGAAATGTTTGCTCGTTTGAAAATGGGAAAGATCTGGTTAGGATTGAATAAGACCACGCACTGTGTGAAAATGCTCAATCCTGACATAATCGCTTAAGTAATTGACTCTCACAGGAAGTTTGGTAAGCTGAGTTTGCTCCAGCGGTGAACAACCAGCCACATTGGTCATCCTCACCACCCTTTACCAACCACATGTCACCATGACCATGACTGACATCTACCTGGAAGACTGTGTGTCGACACGGTATCCTACTCTGGAAGAAGTTTGGCCAGTTTGCATCCGAAGCAAATCAAAGGTGTGACACAAAGATGTCTGCCCAGGAGGTGATGTGTCTTTCTGTGAAACCCTGTAGCTTCGTGTTGGAAATGGTCATCCTGAATTCCGCAGCAACTGCTGTTACAAGTGTATGGATTCAATCAGGAGGTGCCTACCCATGGCACATCCATGGGCAGCCAACGCGGTATCTCACTTGGGAGGACTGTTGGCTTTCACATCCGAAGTAAATCAGAGGTAACATGGAGGTGCCTGCCCAGGAGGTGATGCACCTTTCTGTGAAACCCTAGCTTCATGTTGGGAACGGTGGCCCCAAATTCCATGGCAACCAGCTGCTACAAGGATGTGGGTTGAACCTGGAGGTGCCTACCCACAGTGTATCTGTGAGCTGCTGACTCCGTGGTATCTTACTCGGGAGGACAGTCGACCTTCGCATTCGAAGCAAATCAGAGGTGACATGGAGGTGCCTGCCCAGGAGGCGATGCATCTTCTGTGGAACCCTGGCTTTGTGTTGGGAATGGTTGCCCTGAACTCCATGGCAACCGCTGTTACAAGGGCATGGATTTAATCCAGAGGTGCCTACATACGGTGTGTCTGTGAGCTGCCAATGTGGCGTCTTGCTCTGGATGATGGTCGACCTTCACATCTGAAGCAACCTGGAGATGACGTGGAAGCGCCTGCCCAGGAGGCAATGTGTCTTTCTGTGAAACCCTAGCTTCATGTTGGGAATGGTTGCCCCGAATTCCACAGTGACCGCCGATGCATTTGACCCAGAGGCGCCTGCCCATGAAGTATGCTCATAAGTTGTCGAGTTGTTTGCCCATTCCGCGCAGTGTCTTGTAGGGTGCGTTCAGCCAAGTTCAAACAACACGTTGACCGTTAATTCAGAACAAAAGTGCACACTCGGAGAACCAATCCAGACAAACATCGTTCGTGTTACATGTCTTCACCCCGAGGCTCAGGGTGGTTGTGCAGCCCTCCAGCTATGTTGACGGCCACGCCATGTTAGAATCACTTGTAAGCCCGAAAACGTACAATGCTATAAATCCCTCTTTTATGGCTGATTTTGCTACAAGGCATGGCTGATTTCTTCAAGATATGCATATTTGGTTACCCCAAAGCGAACACACGAATCATAACACATCGATTTTACAGCCCTTGCGAACAATCCCGTGAGCCTACACCATCCTCTCACTCTCCCCTAATGACAACAATAGTGCACTAGACAAAGTTCTGGTTGTTTTTCGTTGTTGTGGATGCATGCCACTACAGTGTCTTTGTCGTAAGCATACTCGTCAGAATTGTACCACCTTTACTTCCAAATGTTTGGATGATCGACGTTGCATTGCACTAGACAGTGAGGATTCAGGAGCGTGTGGGGTGCTTGATATGATCTAGAGGACATACGAGAGCATGTGTCAAGAAAGCCTGGGGGTTATTTGCTGACTGGCGGGGCGTGGCTGACATTGAACCTCAGAAAGCTTTGGGAGACTAATCTGATCGCTAAGTAATGTATTAGAGCCACCCTTCGAAAGGCCAGATCAAGTCTGGGATGTTTCACTGATGGGTCTCTGGCAAAGCTGGAGCTTTCAATCAAGTTGAAGAGTCACGAGTCATGATCACCAGCAATACCAAGGACATGCGGCTGGACTTCTAATACAGGGGCAAGTTTCACCAAACAACATCAGAGATCCTCTGATTTCCATGCAGGCGCCAGTGGTCTGTCATTCTGTCCAATTGCTTCATAGACCTTGTAGGATTCATTCCAAAGGTTGTGTTGGCGACGTTTAGCGTGCAACTTTGGAACTTGCTTGCTGGAAATTCCCAGCCAATTCACGCTCAAACCTCCCCCATTTCATAATGTGACATTATTGCAGTGAGGAATGCATACCAGTCCACACGTGGTGCACCTATGAAGGTCATCTCTTCAGTGAAATGATGCTAGCCGACAGTCTTGGTGGATGCTGAGTGTGACTGTTTGCCATGTCACAGGTGCAGTCTATGGCCGTAGCTAGTCGGCTGACACTAGCCATCTCACTGAAGGGTCTCTCTTTCATTCAGATAGGCGAAATTATTGCCTTCCCAACTTCTTGCTCAAGACAATTCACACTCAGAACGCTTTTTTCATGACTGACCTCTCGCGGGCATTAATGGTATTGCAGCATCGCCCACTCACAGTACGCCTGTGGGTGGTTCATTTTCCAGCTGTTCTGTCATTACCAATGTTGAGCCTCAACAAAAATGCTCAGTCTTCTCTTGGCTTGTTTGGTCAGTGTCTTCATTGTTGCAAATATTACTTGTGCAGGTGTTGAATTAATACAAGAAAATGCAAGGGCCACCTTGGGCTGGGAATCATTACTCCATTTCTGATGGCCTGTAGGCACATTTCACTGTAATGAAGGAAGGAATGGGCAGATTTATGTGGAAACAGAAATATTGAGATATGAAATGAAACGGCACAATGTGGATGAGTCAGGGGACGGATGCAGTAACATCTGTCATTTCTTGACCACCTTTTCCCTAATAATTTCAATCTGATGCTCCAGATTATGGGCACGAGTTACAAGATACTGCTTCATTTCCTCAACCTCAGCAAGCTTCTTCCTCAACTCTTCGGAAAGCCTATCCACCCTATCGTTAACCTTTCTGAGGTCTTCCACCCCAGCTTCAGAAATTGAGAGGAAGCTCGAAGCTGCTTTACCTCGGGGACAATGAATCTAAAACTCCCCTGCTCTGTTCTTTAGAGGAAAAGATACAAACACAGGTGATTAAACAAACAACCTACCTGAAATGCAGCATCAAGTTTTCTGCTGCACACACACCACACACGCACACTTTTCACTACCTTCAGTTTGAGGGGGCCATCCACATTTCAAACTGCGTCGCTTGCACGCATCGCACACCTTAGAGAAATGTCAACATAGTCAAGTAATTATAAAGGATGCACACACCTTCTCAGTTTTTGGTGCTTCAGACATTTCTAGTTGACCTTGCGCCCTGGCTTCCTTGGTTCTATCAGCAACCCCCACAGATGTAGCCTCATCACGGTCAACAGGCTTCAGCTTTAATGTAACCTTTTTTTTTTTGGGTAGCGGCATTGAATTGAGTTTGACTCTATGTTTCCGTTTCTTCTCACCATTACTTGCGGAGCTTGGCTTAGAAGTTTTGGAGTCTGGGAGTGTTCTGGCATTCCGCAGTTCGGAAATGTGGGGGCTGCCAGTACTACTCGTCCTTTTCTCAACCTCCACTGGAGATGGCTCATGGGAAGAACATTCCGTTAAACTCACTGGGTATGGTGTGTTAGAAGAAAAAAGGTACGGTAAGAAAGGATTGACCTGATGATGGAAGCAGTAACCACCATAAATTAGTTTCCGTCAGTGGAGGAAAAGCTGATGCGGGTACATGCACGTATTCTGAACCCATGATTGAAGGATCTTCCTCACTAATCATTTCAAAGTGGAGAGTTTCTAGTTCAAGTCCACCACTGAAATGGTGGTAGAGCATTTCATCCAGGCTTCTGAGAAGCTTGGGGTGGGGCGAGCTGGGGGATGCTGGAAGCAATCTTTGCTGGAAATGAGACAGAAACTATAAGTGTAACATATATGGCAACCAGGTTGCTTACCAACTCGGTATCCAGTCCATCTTGCATCCAGGGCACCCAGACCTCCTTCAGTCCTTTGATATGGGGAATGATTTTGAGAGTGGCCTTCACTCAGACCAGAGCTTACAGAACACTTTTATTGATCACACAGAGTGAGTTCATGGTGAGCGCGTTTTCAGTTCGAGATGTGTTGTTGTCCAAGGCTTACCTCCTCCTACCACCCTTCGCACAGCAATTGCCAAACTTCCCCGGTTATGTGGTTTACAACTACTAAGCGCAAGTACACGAGTTGCCTCAGGGCCCAAGGTCCTTTTTTCTGCAACTGGTCTCTCTGCAAATTGAACCCCCTACTTCTTTGAGCGGTAGAACTTCAACCTGGGCCTTTATGGAGTCTTGCCTTCCATGAGGTCACTCCTCCTGTGATCTCATCCACACCTTCACTGACGATGCAGGCAACTCTGGCCACGAGGATAATAGAAGTAGGGGTTTCAAGGGGAACCCGAGGCTGAGTCCACCCTCGAGGATTCCAGTAATGGCGTATCCATTCCTAGTATGTCTTCAGCCAGACACGAGCAAGGAAGATCCTATACGAGTACATCCTCAGATCCCACCTTCTCACTGGTAGTGCCACGGCCTTCTCCATCATCATGGATTGCTGGCCTGCTGACATCATGTCTCCTAAATATGGAGTGACAGTGCCCACCACCCATCCAGCGTTCAATTGCCCTTCAAACCATATGGTGAATCTGCAAGGTGCTAGGTCAATGACTTAATGTACGATTACCGCCTGTTTGGGGATTGTGCACTCACTGTCTTTTCATCTCAGCCACACGCATGTCCAAAACCATCTGGGATGACACTTACTCAAACGAATTGGGGTCCATCGTCTCCCTAGGATTGGCGCAGTCTCTGTACGCCCATTCATTTTTGCGTTTTCTCCTGCTACTTCATCTTTGTTATTCCCACCATGTTGCATGCACTCCTCCTTGATGGTAAGCAGATGGACAAAGTTTGGCATGTGAAAACACAGAAAGGTCTAAGTGGTTACGTGAGCAAATTATTGTCTGCACATGCTTCTGACTGCAATCACAGGAGTTCTTAAAACCAACCAATGAAATGGCAGCGCGACTACACCCATTGTTCAGCTCGTTTGACACACCACATATTCCTCCCTCCCTATCCGATGACTGTATCAAAGATGTTGGCTTGTGTGCTGTACAACATACTCGTACCTGCCTTATGCTAGCCTCTTGGTTGGTGCCAGTCCACACGTACTTTCCGCCAGACCCAAGGCTTATAACTGCAATAGACAACTTGGGGTTAGGCTTGTTTATGGTTAAACTGAGGCGTACAATAAGTCAACTTGGGCAAAGTATGTTCAATGATGGCGAACAGTCAGGCTCTGCCTTGACAACCTCAACATTGGACCCACTGGTCAACAGAAGACCCTCCTTGTCCTCTTGCATATGAAGGGCAGCAATGCGGTGGGACACTTCGCCGATCTCTATGTTACACAGGCTCTGCGCAACCTCTACATTCCAGGACTTCTCCAAGAAGCTTGTTGTTCCATCCTGCTGCTCTCCATCGCACAGCTGAAGAGCAACCACTGACCTTGACAGGATAAAGAGATGACACTGGTGTATTACCTTATTCATATGGAAACTATGATATCGACACTCCCCTCCCGATTTGTCAACAGCGACTGCTACTGACCCAGCCACGACTACTCCCTCTCTGCTACCATCAAGACGGACATTCTCCCAGACCGACCTAGAGCATTTGGTGGAGATTGTGTCCTAATGGACATCAACTAGGCACGAGGAGAGGGGAAGTATCCGAAGCATGTGAGTAGCCGGCCATGAAAGACCTGCTCTAGTTCTTAGCGTGATGCGTGTTTCATCAAGCTCAAGGAACTAAAATCTACTACCAATAGCATAGAGGAACTGGCAGATGCAATGAAACTTGTTGAAAAAAATGCTGTGGGTTTTGGAAATGGGTAATTACCAGTCATACTATTGACTGCCTTTATGTCGTCACCTCAGTTCTCGAACGGATTTTCAGCACCTAACAATGAACTGACTGAAGCCGATGAAAATGCCACTTTGAGTATGCCGTCCATCACTGATACTCCCGTGACTGATCCACCTTTACTACCCCCTGTTACCTCACCTCCTGTTTCAAATTCTACGCCACATGTTGAGGCCAACATGTCGATACAAGTGTGAGTAACGAACCTAACTAACCACCCCCAAACTGACAGTTGAATGGAGCACATCGACGCAAGTTGAACAATACCTATGAATCTACGCTAACCACCGACTTATCAACTGGGTCGAATGACCCCACCCTTGCTGAATTCACGCACAACAACCTCTGATCCTTGTTGAATGACACTGGAGGCATGCAATGCTTCCACCCAAGGCTACACTGACTACATGAAGCATGCCCAATACAACTCAGGTGCTCAAGTGGTGCTCAAACATGCCGCTGCTGACGTGAAACTTCTTCGAGATACACATCCTTGTATCCATCATGAATATCAACCTGGTGACCTCGCTGAATAGATTGATATCACCTTATTGGGATGAGTTTGGAATTGGGATGAGTGCTTGAGACCCATGCCTAGACAAGCAAGCAGAAGTCAGACTTGGGTGATACTTATCCTACTGTAGTGTCTATATCTGTTGGTGCTTATGAGCAATGGAGGGAGACAGTCAAAGTACCTGAAGGCCATCACAGTACCTGAAGTGGACCTCAAAGCATCTACAGATCAGTGTAGCCTGCAGGTGATGCTCTGCAAACAAGGAGAGTATGTTTACTTTCTACACTGATATGGATTGTCATGTGAACTAGTACTGGGATTACTCTGATATCTTAGAACATTCGTGTAGTCGGATTGCTGGTCCATGCGCCAGTCATGGTTGCAGGTGGGTAACATGCCAGTGGGATTACTTGGTACAAATTATTCGCTTTCCTCACTCTTGAGCTACGAAGCCTTTGTTCAGCAGAATAAAAGTCGGAAGCTAGTCTAGGTTGAAAAGTCGCCAGAATAATGAAATATCACAGAAAGTGATAATCAGGAACCTCAACGAACTTGTTTTTTTAAATCCCTGATATGGTCCTCCATATCAGTTATTCTAACTGCCAGCTGCTCCTTTTCCTGACAAATCATGTCGATTTTATCCCGCATTTCCTCCATTTCCTCGACAGTTTTTATAGTGTGCAGCCTCAGCTCTTCCACACCCTCCTGTGACTTGCTTTGGGTCTCAGCAGTCTTTCCTCAAGGACGCCGAATGGAAAACACGCCTACTACTGTGTTCGTTGAAAATCAAAGAGAGGGATCACCACTGACTCGCCTGGGATATAGCAATGTGTTTTGTAGTCTACACATGCTACACACATGCGTTTCGTGTTTTGGAACCCCAAGGGCTCATCTTGGGGCCACATGCATTCCGCGCCACACTTTGCACAAGCATCGCACACCTATGGATATCATCAACTATGCATGGAGCAAGAGTGAAGCTGGAGTACTACCTGTGCTGCTCCTGAAGATTGCAACAAGTCACTCAGACCCAGCTGATTCTCTTGGCCTTTTCCCTTGTCACTGTGATTGAGGCAGGTGTGATTGGATGTTTCGATTCGTTCACCACTGCTGCCCACAAACTTATTTGATTCTGATTTCCTCTTTTTCCGGTGGTTCGGAGTCGTGACCGGGGCCTTGTGCTTCCCGCCCGGTGCACTAGACTTGGGCTCTAGCACAATCAGGCATCTCACACTCATGAAGACGTTAAAACATACCTGTGTGATCACAACTCTTCAGCTTGAGCCTAAGTTTGAGTGTATGCTGTGGGCCTACTTCAGAGCGAGATGGCGGCTCTGTAATTTCTACATTGGAAGAAGTACTGATCAACGAAGGGTGTGCGTGTTGGTTTGAGTCTACGACTTGGATCATAGCTATTACCAAGTGATATAAAAAGTTGACAGAATCAAACTCACCAGCCATGGGCGTGTTCTTCCACCAGAGATTGCCCCCAAGCACTGGGAGGTTTTCTTCGACCATGTCAACATACTCAGGACCTCCTACAGACGGATCGTCTTCACAGACCTCCTCAAAGTGGAGTGTATCAGCTTCCAACCCACTAGAGTAGTGGTGGTGCAACATTTGGCTCAGACTTCCGAGAAGCCTGGGGTGTGGAGAAGTGCTGGTGGGACTAGGGATGTGGGCCTGAAAACTGAAGTGCTTTGAGTTCGAAAAAGGGGAAGGATGGTTACTTATGAGCTCCTTTTCAAGTTTGTCACACATCCAAAACACCCAAACATTGCTTGACCCATTGAAACGAGGGACCTGTGTGAGGGCTTCCTGTACCTGTACAAAAGCATGGAGAACGCTGATATCTATTTGGTTTGAAGAGTTCATTAGGAATGCTAGGGCAGCAAAAGTCCCTGTTGAAACAGTACATCAGAGGGTGGTCTGGTGTTTATTATATATATAAGAAGTGCAACGTCAGTGATTCCAGGCCACTTTAAGTCATGACTCCAAGGTGGAACTCTAAGCACCTCACGAGTCAAGCTTACCTAATCACCTCAGGCCCAAAATTTACAGTTTACATCGGGCCTCGGTTGCCCTGGGCTAAGCATGGAGCATAGATAAACCAGTATGGAAAGAAACAAGAAAACACCTACGTGTGTATACTACTTGATATGATGTTCTCGATTTTCACCTGCTGACTTTTTAGTGTATGGATTGGGATTCGCTGTAGTATACCGCGTTACCTAATTAGTTTGCAGTCTACCCAAGCCAATCAGATAGCACTTTGGACTTAACCTCCATTTCCCCTCCTCCTCAATCACCACATTGCGCAATAGATACTATGGCCTTGCTGCTGTCAGTTAACTTGCTTCAAGACCTGCTCAGAGAGGTCGCTGAGTACACTGTTGATGAGGGTACAGCTCTGAGCAAGACTGACCACTGTTATCTGCAGGTTGGTCTCATTCGTCTCCACATTAATTTTCATGCTTATGATGTTACAGGCATTGAAAAGAGCAATAGGAGGCACCCTCATGCATGCGAAGAAAAATGGCCAACCCTCCACCTTCACATTCCCTAAGTCCCCTGATGTATTGAAAAGGATGTCAGACTGGCTCAAAGACCTGAGAGAGAAGGTTTCAGGTACGTTCGTGCATTCTTATATCTTTCTTATGCTGAGAAAATCAGACACAGAGGGGACTGGGTCAGGAACTGCTCCCACTGCGGGCCCCAAGGAGCAGGCAAGTAAAATGTTTGACATCTCTGAGTAGAGTTTGTTGACATGTCCTTTTTCTCTTGAGGAGTCAGGCTCAAAACATGCTGCAGAAGGGGGTTTGGAGCTGTCTAGTTCCAAACACCAAAAGGGAGCCCCCAGCTTATTGGACTTCCATATCGATTATATTCTTGATACAGCCAAGGACAGAGAGGAGCTCAGTGAACCGATATCCAGACTCAAGGTTACATTGAAGGTTGTGAAAGCAGGTGGAAGGACCAAGATGACCCTCTGGCATCTAGAGCGCCTGAAGGAGATGTGCCCGAATGATCTGACGTTGGTGGAAGCGATCGATATGCTTTCAGAGTGTTTGATGTATAGAGAGATATTAGAGGGTTAGGTGTGCGTCAAGAGGCTTTTATTCGCAGTATCATATTTAGCTGCATTTACCTGCTTTGTTTCCGATCCCTTCCTGTGAAGGCCATACGCGACTCACAACCGACGAGACAACTACAAACAAGTCAGCCAATCTCAACCTCAACAACCTGCTCCATTCGTCCAGAAGCTACGTGTAAAAGATGGAAGCCGTTATTCAACGTTGCTCTCAGCAAAAGGGTAGCATCTTCTCTATGTGCATCTCAGACATGGGCGCTGGAGAAGCGACGTTATACGTGTTGAACGGCGGGATGAATCCACCTAATCCCGTCGTCGGAGACTTCTCGTATGACTTTTCAGATCGTATGATTTCCGTCTATTTTCCCAACGAATGGAAGAACATTATGGTCACTGAAGTTGATTCACAACTTAGGCACCCAATGGGATTTAACTTGGTTGTGTCATTCACACGCAAGGGTTTGCTGTATTGGATGCCTGCTGGTCAAGATCATGGAAAAAGTCTAAGCCCATTTCCTAGCATGGATAAGCTACTGGATAAATTCGTTGCATCATTTGATTGCACCAGAATTGTGGTGCAGATGGAGAGAAACAATTCAGAAGTACTCAGTGAGTTCAGTTTGCCTCTTGTTGGCCAATTTCCTGACCTCCTATGCTAACAGAAAGAAAGCTGGTCGAAGAAATTAGTCCAGGAGAAGAGGGAACTGTAGGGAGAAAGAGTATGTACCTATCCAATACTCTAAAGCTCGGTGGTTCACAGTATTATACTACTAGAACAAGCTTGTTGTTCATCACATTCTTCCCTAACAGTGGGAGCTACGAACGAAAAAGACCCTGTAAGCATTTGGATGAAAAGACAGTACACACTTTATGATCAGTAACTCAGTCCCGATTCGTAAAATCCTTGGTCGGGTTCCCGAAGGACTCCCAGAAATTACGGTGGGACGCTGGGTTCGAAATGTATATGCCTTTTTCAGGAAAACGTTACAAGAAGGTGAGGGTACACTATTTAATATGTTTCGTGTGTCTAAATATATAGGAGAAGGACAAGGAAAAACAGCTGGTGGCCGCTCTAGCCGGGTGTCCATCCTTCGAGCGTTCCAATCCGGAACCATGCAACACCCTATCCTGTTTGTTTTCTATATGAGACCTCATTGTCGAACTAGAACTACACCCAGCCATTAGAAGACCGCATGAACATGGTGAAACAGCTATGGAAGACACCTGGACAGAGCTTGTCAATCAGGTCAATGGATTCTTGCAAAAGTCAACCTTGGTTGTTGTACACGGTTGGGCTCCAGAGCATTGCACGAAGTTAACCAAAGAATCTCTGTGTAACCGCTTTGATGACCTTGGGCAGGAGTGTCAGTGGGTTGATGGGACGCTTTACGCCCAGGCTAGGAAATCCAAACGCAAGAACCCCAAGTACCACCAAGTCACAACGCTTGGGCGGTTCGTTGATCTCGTAGAGGACAAAACCGTTTGTGGAAACTTTCTAGATGGCAAGGACGTGAAACCCAACCATCCATTTTGGGTGTCACCCATTCTGGACTCAATCACAGCTTGGAATCAGATGATGTAGCTGAAGGCAATGCAGACTGCCGCTAAGGGTTTAGTAACGAATATCACTGGGCCATCTTTTATCAATGCAGCAATCTGGAACTTACAGGGATGGGGCTTGCTCACCTACACTGGGTTCGTGACCTACGTACACCACGATTGCTGTGGTATGGATATGCTTGTCGTTGTGGAGGATGGAGCGAAAATTTGGGCAGTCATTCATCCCAAACAAGAAAAATGCCTGAGCTCTATAAGTGAACTTTGTAAAGTTCTTGACAAGGCAACGAAGCTATCCAAAGATGGTAGTTTTCCTAACACTGACGTAGCTACTGTTTGCCTTGAAGAGGGTGATGTGATGTATGTCTCTTTCCTTTAATGACAATTTTATGGCTCACTCGAAGTGTAGGTTCCAACCTCCCGGGGTACTTTACGCTGTCTACACTCCAGTGCCCTCTGTCTTCTCTGGAGCATATTTCTTCAGTTATGCCACGATGGCCCAAACAAGGGCAGTGCTGTCGTTGTTGAAAGTCAACCAGAAGTGCTCACTCACCAACAATGAGTGTCCAGGGTTCATGCGCACGTTAAGCTGTATGCTCATTGCACTCAAGTATCGGTCCAAACCGAGTAAGCTCTGGGTTCATGCTCATTAAGCCAAGTGTGTGGGAGATTAACAGATATCATAGGGAAAATTACTAAGAAAAACCTACTCAGCCTGCTGTTGATCATCCTTGACTCAGAAATGAGTAACCCAGGCCCAGAGGAACATGGAGAAGTTGCTCTTGCCTCTGAATACACCAAATCCGTCCTGAAATGGCTCAATATGACGCTAGATGAAGCTAGGGATTTCGTAGACAAAGAAGAGGGACCTTATTATTTGGGAGGCAAAGAAGTGGTGGAGATTCCAGCTCTGGAGGGAGGGGTGACTGATCACATATTCTCTAGTATGGCTACTGGATCTTAAGCTAGTTTATACCCGCGGTCCTCGAGACCTAGTTAGGCTAAGTTTCATCCATTCTTCCGATTCTGGATATTTTGTCTGTGCATTGATGTGAAAATCGTCAAATAGACCTGGTGCGATCTGGTCACTGTAGTAAATGTCTTGGTTGCGAGCCTACATATGCTTTCATTGTCTCCTTTACAGTATCCCTAGTCTCACCTGTTTATTTGACGTCTTTGTGCCCATACGTCGTGTCTGATGGGTATCCTTATTTGCTTGTTCGTGGTCATCGTGGCTCATTGACATAGCCCACACGTTCCTCCTTTGAGTGTGATCTTATCTACAGAGACAGGTATCCACACTGAACAGTGAACGCGCTGCTTATTTGATTCTGAAGTGTCCCACATTTCACTTACCCTTGCTTATACTTGCGTTAGTTGCTAACTGCACTCGCCTTTCTTCTTCGTTGAATCTTTGCAGTGCATAGTTAATACATCTATTCTCTTTTTAAAAGCACCACTCCACAGAGTAATAACGAAAAGAAGGCCGTGCTCAGGTATTTGGCTGGGTGTTGTTCCGAGAGTACCCTACTCGTTCCAGGCCAAATTCATCCTCAGCTATGTCCAGAAGTGTTCGGGGTCAAAATAACTGATAAATTTTAACCACTTGCAATATGTTTCCAAAAAAATAGGTAGTCATGAAGTAGATAAGGAAAAATATACTCAAGGCAGATTTCCAGCACTGCTCTTACTA
>JBBPTF010000271.1:0-20280 GCA_038094015.1 Phylloporus cf. gajari | reverse complement strand
AAAGTATCAGTCATCATGATAAGGATGAGTAATAAATGAGAAATCATGATGACGTTAAAGATAAAAAGATAAGCTGACCGATTATAGAATGTCTGATAAGATTAGATAAGATAAGACATTCTCAACAATGCGATGCTGACATAGGATTTGAAACCCCCTCACAAGTTTGCAGAAATTCTGCCAGTATTCTGAGGGGAGGGTATCGAGTAGCAATCCAGGGGCAAGACCAAACATATAGACTTGAAACTCGCGAGTTTTATAGCCTGTGTTAAGTTTCTCAGCGATATCCCGTGGACGGATGTCAAAAGATCCAGGGAGATACACGCCAGCATTGTCCACATCCCGGCCATGTTGCTTCCATGTGTCATTGTTACGCAAAACAGCCCATTGCCAGGTGTCGATTTGGTCAGTTAGAGCGCACTTGTGTTCTCCTCGCCACAATAGCAACAGAGTGTCGCACATGTTGCCAATTAGGTGCATAATGTCTGTTGTAAGACAGTTCGGGACTCCTAATGAATGAGTTGGTTCGAGTCCAAGCAATAAGGGTGGTCTTGTAATCCCAGTTTCGAGCCGGCGTGCTTCAAATTGTGCTTGGTTTCGTGATGACAAAAGAACAGGAAGGTTGATTGCGTATTGATCTGGGCCATTGGTTGGTAAGGCAGCTGCTCGATAGTCAGGATGATCACTTCCAGGACAGGCCCCATGAGGTTTCAAAAGCATGGGGTAATAATGTGAATTACCAGCTTTGCGTCAGCCAAGAGCTCCACAATAGATTCGACAACCGTTTTTGCCCGAGTGTCCTACTAAAGCATCCCAGATGACAAGCGCGGGTCCATCAGCTGTTGGATAGAGTAGGTAGATGTTCGATCGTATATTGATAGCTCGGTGTGAATCATATATCTGTAGTCCCTCACGTTGGATTGCAGCAAGATGGTGAAGTCCGACAACAAGACCAGCAGAAGTGGGCCACCAAGTGGCAATACGAGTCCATTAGTCTATAAACATTCTATCATCTAGTAGCCATATATAATTATAGATGCTGTTTTGTCCCCTTGGTAGTTTAAAGAAATCTTTCTCACATCATCACATTCCATAACAACATTGCCCATGTTTATCATACCATCATGGAACCACACCTTTCCATAAAGATCAAATGAACGCATTACAAAATGGTTATTCCCAAAGTATATTATACCCTTTAGTTTAAGTATACGGTTCCGTAACCTTTGCAGTATCTTTATTAATGGAGAAATCTTAAAGTCACTTGATACATTAGAGATATCAAACATTAACAAATGAGGTATTTCACTTAGATGGATTGTTCCATTGAGAAGAGTTTTACATTGAGGACAGTTGGGAGGCCTTTTATCATAGAGAAAGGATTTCAACCACTCATTTGTAGATTGACCCAATCCAGACATAATATCAAAGCTTACTGTTGTATTTAGATTCACAGCATGTTGAGTATTACAAGTGTCACAATCTAACCATCCCATAGGCATTCTTTCATCTACTAACACACGCCAAAGGTCATTAACACTTGAAGAGGTGTTGCCCATTGGAAAATAAATTGGATTTTGAGAGTGAATATGTTGTCTAATAGTATCTCGTAAAGTAGTCAAAGTTATTTTCCCTTTTCTGATATCTTGAAAACCTTTACAGATATCTAGCATGTGTAGACTGTGTTTTCGAAAAAGTTTGTTCCAATATAATGGATTTTCATTCCATATTCCAAAAAGAACAGTAAAGACAGAATCATATGCACAACTCCAGTTGATATTATCCCATCTAAGACTGATACTATGGAATCCTTCCCAGTTGTTATTCTTTTTACTACTATTAGAATATATAATTCCTTTGCTTCCTTGAGCAATCTGATGATTCAGAGAGATTGAGACTGTTTCTTTAGACTTTTTAGATCTATCAACAAGTTTCCATTCCATATCATTATCAGTATGAATCAGTGGACTCTCAGAAGTCCATTGTAATGATTGATGCATATGCTTTGGCATGTAATCAGATCCAATCCAACCTCTAAAGTTAGAAATGAGTGTATTTCTTGTGTGACCAATGACATTAGCAGGTAATGTTTCATCATATATTCTACAGGTGATATCATCAAGTAATTCTAGTTCTCTGAATTCTTGTCGCTGCCAACCAGATAAACCACCAGTTATTTTGCTTTTATCAAATCCTTGTATTATAGCAGTTCCCTTTGCAGTTGAGCTACATGAGAGTGCAGTATAGTATGACTGATGAGTCTGACAGTGAGAACGATCAACAACATTAAATTGCCGTGTTTTTCCTTGAGATGCATAATCTGTTAATGCAAAGTTTGGCAGAATATGAACTTGTTTCCGACGTATACGTACAATCTGATCACTGGGCAGTACACAAGATATGTCTTTGATTGTATAAGGTATAGGAACTACATTTTCAGGCAGAGATTCAATATTGATTGTACGTGATGGATTATCCAGTTTCACAAATAAGGTTTCAAGCATTTGTTGATTATATTGTCCTAGAGATATATTCCAACCAACTACATACCCTTCTTGACCATTTGTAATACAAAGTTCAGTAGCATCATTATGTTTAATGATTACAGGCATTCCTAAACATAACTTTAAA
This sequence comes from Phylloporus cf. gajari, assembly GCA_038094015.1. Classification (NCBI taxonomy): domain Eukaryota; kingdom Fungi; phylum Basidiomycota; class Agaricomycetes; order Boletales; family Boletaceae; genus Phylloporus; species Phylloporus cf. gajari. The sequence continues at coordinate 17,649 of JBBPTF010000271.1, read as the reverse complement.
CATCCAGCAAAATGCTCTGATGTATGAGGAGAGGAGTTCCATAAAATTTCCTGATCACTTTTTGTAAGATTACCAACAAATTGGTTGTGTCTTCCTTGTCTTTGTCTAGGACTCTCATCAGATTTGAACATATCTTCTGAATAAAAAAAATGTAATTCATGTCCTATCTCGTTTGCAAACTGATCACATCCTAATTCATTGATTCTATCTTTTTGAGAATTCCAGGCAGTAATGATAGGAACAAAATGAAATTCAGTAGAAGTTAATGATGGATGTATAGAAGACAGATTGACTATTCTTGATTGCAAACATTGAATATCCTGTATAGTACAACTTTTGTATCGCATATTGTCTAATGCATTCCGAAATCTTTCATCATCTTCAGTCTGTCCTCTTTGTCTCATATTTTCTCTTAGAATTACTACAGAAGTCACTTGATGCCATAAAGCTTTTCCAACTGCTGATTCCTGATCATAAAGTGTTAGAAATGATGAATTTTTGTTCCCTATTGAACCACTATATAAAGAACGGCCTTCACCACCTAGAACAGGAGGAAGTTGTGCAAAGTCTCCAGCAAAAATCATATGCATCCCTCCATATGGTAGATGGCTCAAATTACATGCTTTTGCAAGTTGTGCTGATATCTTATAAAGATCATGACATGACAACATAGAAACTTCATCAAGAAAGATATACTTGACCCCTAGTAGTCTTTCTCTTACTGAAGATATAGAAGTGGATGTTGTATGATTTGTTTTGTCATTAATACCCAAAACTGAATGATAAGTAGAGCCACCAACATTTGCAGCAGCTGTACCTGTAGGTGCCAACACAAGAAATTGAGATGCTTTGTCAGTTCTTACAAAAAACTCTTGTAATGCATTAATCACTCGTGATTTTCCAGTACCACCTTTTCCACCAAGATAAAGTTTGAGTTGTTCTCGAGAATCTGACAAAGCATGATGGGTAACTATCCTAAATACTCTTTCCTGTTCTTTATTCAAAGTATAGGAAGATATTATGTCATTTAAAAGCAGTTTTGTATCTTCCTGTTTAACCTTGAATGATTTTGACAGATACTCTTTGCCTACTATTTTAACATCAGCAATAGAATTACTATGTTGAGCATGATCATTGTCAGAAACACTTTGATTGGAGTTTAAAGAAGAAGAATTTAGTTGAGTAATCCTTTTCAAGCTTTCAATGAGATCATTTCTACATTTACTAACTTGTGTTCGCCAATATGAAGCATCATACAAAGTGTCCAGATGTATAAACTCATTTATAAACTGATTTTTCTCTACTTTAGTAGAAGGCAATAACCAGCCAGTGGATTTCATGATTTCTTCAATGAGATGTTTTTCATATGCCCATTTGGAAGTTTTTCTACCAATCAAACTGCCTTCAAAAGATTCCCAAGAACAAGCCAGATCAATTCCATTTTCTTCATCCACCTCTTGAATTATCCTTTCAGACAAGAAAGTTTTTGTTATTGGCACCAGACCTGCCTCTTTGGCCTTTTGTTTACGTTGTTGAGAAAAATTGTCACGTGCATCAAGACACTCATATTTGACCTTCAGATTTTCCATAATATGTTTATAACAATTAGCAAATTCAAATTTTGTAAAGCTTTCAGACCATGTTTCATCATTACCTTTTAAGTCCAATCCAGATCTCCAAGGACAAAATAATGTCAGCATTGTAGTACAGTAAAATTCAAAATCACCTCTGTCTGTACGAGGAAGTGAGGGTCCTATAAAGTTAGGTACCCAATTAAATGCAGAAGATAATGAATATATTCCATGAGAAAGATACATTGGATGATTCTCTTGAAACAACATCAATGAATTTGGAAGTTCAACAAGTTGATTTTGTCTTAAACTATTCTGTATTTTGCGTGATAAAGATACACATTCATAAGAACTTATCCAATCATACAAACACACATTTTCACACTCTGTTGGTCTATAGATGTAGTCAAATACTGCACTAGTTCCCACAATCTTTCCATTAGATCGCTTCAAAAGAAGTGGTTCCTCTTCATCAACATTCATTGTATCTGTAGAATTCCATACCTTTTTGACCTCAAGAACATAAGATATCCAATAGAAAGGTACAAATTTATGGCTAGAATAATGATCAGGGTGTTTCAACAAATACAAACAAGCCATTGGTGCACCAACTTCTAGCTTTGAAGTTAATGAGTTTACAATTTGTGTCATTATTTTCCTGGCTTTTTCCTGGCGATCTATTGATCCTCCAATCAAGGTTGAGTTACGAGAAAAAATACTATTTATAGTATCAAAAATGACATATGATTTGAGAGGAGATTTACAAATGTAATCTGAGACATAAGCAACTACTGCTTTAATTGCAGTACCTGAAAGCAGACTTGTAACATCAGTATTACAACGATTTAAATAAGTCAAAAGAGTTGTGAAGTTATTCATCATTGGCTCTCCCTTTTTAATGAGCAGGTGCCCAGTTCCAGGATCAACAATAGTATGCTTATAGGTATCACGAGGGAATCGAGCCTTGCATACACCAAGTTTATTAGATTTACAACCTATTTCTGGTTGAAGTTTGTTTTTGGATACACTCTTGGTTTGAGATCCTGTGCACACATGTACATTAGTTCTCATAAGAATATCATCAGAAGTTTCATAATATTGTGTCTCCCAGTTTGCATATTCTATACAAAGATGACACAAGCATTTCTTACGAGTGCCATTTTCACATTTCTTAGGTGGAGGAGTGGGCATATATTCTGTTGGTTTTTGATAAGTGTAGTGAATCTCTTTCTCATCAATCATCTTCTTAACATGTTCAAGAGAGCCTAAGTTTAGTTCACCTTGATGACAACCTTCTAGATATTGTACCAGTCTAGTTTGGAAATCTGATGATGGTGACATGATCAACTGATGGATTTGTTGTGGAGAAATACAATACTTTATCCATATTAACATATGCAAATGTAAGGTTAATCTTCCTTGTTGTTCAACTGTGCCATAATAGGCTTCTGTAGGTCCATAATATCCTCGGTTATATCTGAATTGACTTCCTATATCTTGAGACAAATCACAGCCAAGAACATGTTTAATGAACATGGAAACCATCAGGTGAAAAAATCTTGCTCCAGCCACTGGATTTGAAGCTATTAACTTACGGCGTTCTGTAAGTCCTAGAATCTCTGGAGAAAACTCTTCTTTCATACCAGCATAATAAATACAAATAGGATGTTTCTCATCACTAGGAGACAGTGTGATATACCAGGAAGGTGCACCTTTTAATGCTATTAAAGACCATATCTCATTACGCATATGACGTTTTGTTGTGAGTGATCCTTGAACATCTTTATTTATCATATCCAAATCATGGATCAGTTGAAAACATTTTTTTTCATCATCTGTGACTGGTGACATTGTTTCTCCAACTTGCAAACGTTCCACTATGGTATGTAAGGTGGAAGGATCTATGCTAAACAACCTATCAACAACAGAATGAAACATTGTTCGTTTAGTCATCAGGAAACTGCTTGTGGTAGCATTCTTAATTTGTTCATGATTAAAAGCAATGAGTGCAAATGTTTCATCTCTCTGAAACCGTTTGTCATAATACATTAACATATACTTTAGACGCACACCATCAGAAATATTGCCTTTATGATCTTTCAAACTAAGTCCTCCCTTACCATATGGAAATAGCCAAGGAAACATCATAGGATACAAAGTAGGATTATCCCATAGTGTTTCAGGATCACTTTCTCTTCCAACAGCCATTACTTTGCCACCTTGTTGTAGGTGTTGTAATGCCAAAGCTTTCAGTGCATGCATTGGTAAATCAATATAGTCTTTTCCTGATATTCCATGAACAGTCATGGGACATATTCCTTCTGTTGTCCCATCATTTAAACCTGTATCATCAATAGCCCGAGCTTCCATAGGACGTTCACCAGTAGAAGGACGATAATCAATAACAACTGGAGGAACATCTTCAGTGTATGCCATAATATTACTCTCAGAAATTTCTAGATCTTGATAGTCACAATGATTAAGTTTAAGCCAATGTAATGCTTCAAAGATTTTCTGGCGACGTACAAGTAAAGGTGTTCTTTTTAATTCCTCCTCAGTAGGTTGTGAAGGACCAGTGAAAATAAAAGCTATTACATCATCCAAGTCAGCAGGAGGTGGTGGTAGAGTAGTATAAATTTTTTGTGAAGGTTGTCGAAAAGATATTGCATTTGCAATCATTTTCCGAGATCCAGAACTGAGAACCTTTACAATACATCTATTATGGCGAACCCTAGCTAACAGAAGTTTCTCAACATAAGTCAGATCCTTGAGTTGTTCAGGAATCTCTCCATACCACATATTATTTGCTAAAGCCATTTTTGGAATCTTTTTTTGCTTTAAGGACTTCAAACATGTTTTACAGATATGTTTACAGCCTGAGGCAAGTATTGGCCCTAGAATAATTGTATCAGGGTCATCAGAAGTCAGTCGCTCCTTTTTAGTCACACATTCATCATCTTTGACCAAACAGGCCAGTTGATCTGATGTCAGACTTTCTAATGTAGCTTCCATCAATTCCTTGGAAAACAAATGACCACAGACAGCACAACCATATTCAGTGATACATGGAATAGAAGTATCTGAGCAGAAGTTACGAATAATCTTGTCTCGTAGTGTATCACTAGGGCATCTGGGGGGAAACTGTGTCTGAGTCTCTTCAACATTTTCCACTTTAGCTATTGGATGACTAAAAGATTGCTTTCGTTTTCTCTTCAAAGAGGGTTTATCTTCTAGTTTGAAAAGACTTATCATTTGAGGATACTGTCCTTGTCTTGATTTGATATGATCAATAAAGTTTGTTAAGATGGCAGAGGTAATTCTTTGTGGTAGAGAAATACCATACTTTTGTATCAATCCTTTAATAATATAATTTGGCAGTCTTACCATCAATAGTTCTAAAGGAAAACTAGTAACCAAAAACTCCTGATAATTTGATTGAGTAGCATCTTTGAAAGGAATGTGATCAACAAATGTATACATGCCATTTTCATTCAAATAGTTTTTCTCTTGATTTGACACCACAAAAGGACTGAGTTCTTTCCCTGTATAGAATGCAACAGCTTTCCTTCCTTTCCCACCTCCAATGTGAACATGTTTACAAGGTAATGGAGACTTTGATACAATTCTAGGAGAGTTAGGATGAGTCTTTCTTTTAAGATTTCTGGAATACATTATTAGCACAGATCTTTTATAAGATGGAAAGATAAGCAAAAGTCTCAGAGTACACATCATAATGAAGAAATCATGAACAGTGAACATTGACTGTTCACATAGAAGCCTTACATGACTAACCATGAATAGGAGCTGTATCCAACCAGGCTTTTGCAAATAACAGAAATCCTTCATATACCATGAGACAACAGCCAATTTTCTGATTTCATTGACAGTAGGTATTGAACTGAAGGCAGCAGTCAATGGATCATATGCTCTCAAAGGAGAAAAGCTTGAGTCAATACCTTCATTTGATGGTGGTTTTATTAAATCCTGCCATGGCAGTAGAAAAGAGTCTAATAATATCCCTTCCTTTGAAGGTAGCTGTGTATTATTCTGCCATAGCAGTGGAACTGTGAGAAGACTGTGAGTAGAACACAGGACAGTTGCTTCAGAAGTGATACAAATGTGTATATCTATTACATGCTCAGGAGACAGATTAGAGTATAACTTACCTTCAAAAGTTGTCTTAGAAAGTTGCAAGTTACCTTCTTGGAAACCATGCCAGAGAGAAAGTTCCTGGATGTTAACATGGACAACACTCACAGAGGTGAACACATCAACTAAGCCACAAGGACTCCAAAGGTTAAGCCACAGTAAAGATGACCTAGGAGGCATATGAGAGAACTGAAATGATCATCAATGATACATCCACATACAGACATACAAAGCCCAGTACCACAACTTGGAGTAAGAAGCCATTCAGAGCAAAGATTGTTTTCTGACCAGAAGTTAGAGAGACATTGCAGAATTGAAGAGAACACCTTCCAAACCTTAATCCCAAAAGGCAACATGATCAATCTGCAAGTGACAATCATCAGGTATTGTTCACAACATGTCAATCAGCAAGAACATCTACCTCTCCATTGAATTGATCTTGAATTGAAAGGTGTATTGGACAAAAGAATGCTGCTATGTTCAATCAACACGCCTGCAAAGTACATAGGTCATAAAAGGGCATGCAACACTACAATAGCAATAATCCAAACCTTATTAGAAGTGTAACAGAAGTACACGTGTGATGTGTGTTGGGCTCTGGGAGGTGATATTTGGAGAGGTGTTGAGACAGAAATAACAGTGTACATACTTGGGCATGATGATGGGAAAACAGTGATTGGTACACGTTAATGAGAGCTTGCTATTCATAACTCAAACGAAGAGCGCACCTGGTGCCACCAAATGTTATGATCTTCGCTCCAACTCAAAGCAAGCGAGGTATTACGCAATGCAAGCCCAACGGCAGTTCTGAGATGTTTGGAGTGGTTGTGTGGCTACTTTAAGCAGGCGACAATATATGCAATGAAAACGTTGTGGGTGTGGGTTTAAAGGCAATTCCAGGTCTTTTGGTGAGGATGTGGATAGTACACGCAAGAAGCAACAGGATCGTGAGAGACCCGTATCTGCCCGCAGATCACGTAATACAGTCCCAATAAACGACAAGTACTTTCAATTGTGGTTTGCGTACTTTCTTCTCATTCTACGGTTTGATAGGCATTACGGTCAACAACGAACAAAGTCAGGTACATGAAGAAACTGACTTTGTCGAGCTATTCTGACAAAGACCATATCCTCAAGTTTACGACTTACTGGCCACAAACAAATCTATGTACGCTAGCTGTATTGAGACCGGTTTGGTTTCATTCATTGTGGTTACGCTCTTTTTACCATATTGTTTCATGTCTTACTTGTCATTGAATAGATTTCCTACCTTCTTGAGAGTCAGGAAGACCGGACAGCCCCTTGGATCGGATGCCATGTAGTACGTCGCCCCACTGCTATCAAGTCTGGCTGTAAAGTGTACCTGAATGACAAGAAAAAGCCCAAACGTCATCAGTTGATTCATTGTCCACTTCAGGCCACAGAGCCTGTAAGTACACGAGATGCACATTTCGATACCAAGAATCTGTGGGCTGATTGTGAAGCCATCAACACACACACCTGAGTATTGAATTTGTGTGTTGCTTGGGAATCCTTTGCAATTCATCTGACCAGGGTGATACCTGGTACGTTCTCTTCAACCATTTGTTTTGGCCGTTCGCTGACTGGTTCCAACGTGTTTTGCGACACGTTTAGGCATGTATTGAGGTTGTCAATGCATCTCTTCACAGTCCGCTTGAGATGGGTCCCATTTGCTGCATACCCTGTTTTTCTTGTTGCGGTCGCTTTCTGACAAGATCTAACGCTTCTAGTATGTGAACCACTCCTAGGGTGGTAGATCTTTGACGCAATCCTATGATGTGCATGCTTTGACGGTCGATGCAGATCATTCAATTCAGGGTCTACTAGATGCAAGTGTCTTGACTAGCCGTTCTAAAGGTATGCTGACACATTTTGCCTCTCGTCAGTACATTTGGGTTGTATATAGAGTCGTCAAGAAACCTAGACACTCTTGAAATGCTCGCATCAATGCTGGAGCACATGGTTTTGAGGTTCATGGCAGCAGTATGGACCCGCTCCTGCTCAGCGTACATGTCATCATTTCAATGTATCTTTGGACATGATGAGGTCTATTTGTGATGAGTATCAATGAACCTAATCTCGTATCCCACTTCAAGCACATTGTAAATAGCAGGTTTACTGTGGAAATACTAGGCTGATGTAAACCACGAGCGCCGTTCTGATTCTACTTAATGACTTACTAGTAAAGTGCATGTCATGAATAAATTGAGTAGCGATTGGTGTGCGAGTCGTAACAAAACAAGCGACAAAGAAAATAAACGGAACAAGTTACTCAATCAGCTCTTGCTTCACACAACACATCGTCAAACTCAGAAAGTTACAGGTTGCTTTACATATCAGCATACATTAGTGAGATTAAGATTTCATCGTGCCAAGTAAGGCGGCCCAATGCAGGTTAAACCCTAGATTGTTCTCTGTACCATCTTTCTTACTTGTGTATGTGTTGACGGTATAGACCACGAGCGCTAGCGAGCCCCGTGGAAACTCGCTCTTGTAAAGAGGAGCACCATGTTTTGTGGGGAAAAGATCTTTTGTTGGATCGAATACTCCGGTTCGGCCTGTAAAATCGTACAAAGGAACTAACAGAATTGCCAAAGATAGTTTTCTTGAAGGAACCAGGACTTACTCTCCTCCGAAGAAGGCCTCGCCAGGCGTGTCGATTGTCTCCCAGGTAGTGAGCGGGGACTTGCAACGGTTACTACATAACTCGTTGATTTGGTGGGCGTATGAGGAGCTAGTCAGAGAAGAGAACATTTCAGAACAGGCAGTGGGATGATCAAGAGGGCAAACCTTGGCTGCTGCTCGCTTCCATGTTTCGCTCGACATATGTGCGAAACTGCGGGTGGTGAGTGAACAAGTCAATGATGAATTGGTCGGTCTTGTACAGCACTCCCAAACACCCGAGAAGTCGTTCGAATTCCTGCACGAGGAAGTCACCATCTATTGCCTTCATGCCCATCATGTCAATGTTTGAGGAGGGCCGTGGTCGGATGATAGTGCAGTCAGTTACATGGATTATGGAGACGCACATGGCGTATCGCGACTCGCCCGGCTTTCGATTTGCAAACACAACAGCAGTGTTGGTTGACATCGAAGACACACGTTGTGTTGACAACATCCGTGGATCAATGCGGGACAGATTCACAAAACCGTCATGATGTTGAAAAGTGCAGAGACCACGTAAGAACCTTTATGATGTGTTAAGTAAGTCATTGAGAATAGGTGTGCGCGTACCGCAAATTGATGTTGCCTCCATTCTTAAACCACAAATCTAGAGATGCGGTTTGTATGGTCCGATCTTGTCTGGTATTGAGAAGAGAAGCTGAGCTGAGGAATCAAACATATGAAACACAAAAATGAATCGAATCGAGGGACACATACGGCAAGTTTATGACGTTCTTGTAACTTTTCGGGAAGAGTGTGTCGCGAATAGGGACTCTAGAATTATCGTTTGCAGGTGGCTTCCAGCTATATGGCATAACCTGAATACTTGACAAATCACGAACAACAAAAGACGAACCTGGTGTTTGCGAGATCTTCATAGTAAACGGTGTTCCTAAAGAAGTGATGTTTATGCTATCAAAGATCTGTGTTCGCGAGATCAACACTCACTCCGTAAGACTCTGGGAGGAAAACATCAGACGATTTGACATAACAGAAAAGGGAGGACGTTACAACGGTGTTCTTTCCCTTAGAAGTCTTTGATGCTCTAGGATTGTGAGAGAGTAAAAGCGTAGTTAGTATGGTGTTCAACATACCTCTGGCGTTCCTTGCGAATCCGGACCAAAGCTAGTGGTACATCGTTTTCATCACGCTCGACATCGGATGAGGAAACGACAGGTGAAGCACAACCCTGCCACTCAGGGCTATCTAAAAACAAGTCAGACAAAAGATGAGGTATAGCTGAAAAGATGACCTTCGTGCGACTGCTCAGAATCGACGACAACATCCTCGTTGTCTGACGAGAGATTTCCCCCTGATTCTTCCTCATGTTCAACCCATTCATCACTGTCGTCCTGCTCATCGCTGCCGCTATCACCATCACTTGTCACGTCTTCCGAATCGTCGTCACCGTCCTCAGAATTTTCCGATTCACCGACCGAGTCAATGGATAGAGAACGTTGATGTCGACTTTCAAGCGATTCTAGGAGGCTAGAGGAATGTCAACGAGCGAACAATACATGTAATGCGATGCCTCACCGTTTAGAAGGTTTCCGATTTCGTACACTGCAAACAATCATTGGGGACGATGACCGACGTGTGCGCTTCATAGGAAGCTCGCCGTCGCTGTTAAAGACCCAAATAAATACGAAGCGGACGAAGACTTCAAAGCTGATACCTGTCTGTTGCTCCACGACCTCTAAAATGATCACCGTCCATAAGAGCTCGGAAAAAACGAGATGCAGTAGAGAAACGGACCTCTTAGGAGCCATAGGTCAGGCTTGCAAATATTGACAAGCAGTGCATCGTGGAATATATACGTTGTCTGCAAACCGTGAACCCACTATGGTGACAAAACATAGAAGAGTAATACTGACGTCGAAACATGATCCACATGCTCACGCCACAATGAAATAGCAGGGTTTCGTATTGCTCCATGGAAACGCACTGTCACGTCGTGCATCGCTCGTTTTGACGAAGCCTTTGACGGTTGACAGGAGATTCAAGTCTGTCAGGAAAACAAGAATGTCCAGGAGCGTGCAGCTTGTAGACGACTCATCCAAGTGCACATACAAATAGGTTCTTTCACGAAGCATGGTCTGTGCATTACACTTTTGTGTTTCTAACCAATATAACATGCCAACAGTATCGAAAAAGTTTGTCAAAACCTAGATCTTTGTCGTATACTTTGACAGTTCATTTGAAATTGTACCCTCCATGCTAGACAAGCATTACGCGTCTACCAAATTTCAGACGTCTGCCGCGATCCACCTCAACTAAGCCCGCTCCGACAAACCACATCGATTTGACAAGTAAGCAGCAAGCAGTACTACGCACGCGATCAATGTAACCATACAGAATATGACTGATATGCACTAGGTATATAAAGAATTTACAGAAACGACATACAAACTGTATAGGCAATGCAAGCTGAAGTCCATCAAGAAGCCGGTGCTTTCCGAAGTGCTTTCATTGTCAGTAAGTCCTGATTCTGCAAAATCAACCAGATCATCTTCTGATAGTTGTGAAGTAGAGCGGAGGGGGGAAGATCTCCCCCAATTGACGATGATCCGTATACGAACAGAGCCGGCAGATTTTGATCGCAAGACGATTGTATTCTCACAAGGATTGGATGAATGTCCTCAGATAACGCAAGTGTATTGTAAGTTACCAACGCCACTACTCTTCCGTGCTGAAACATGAAGATGACAGGTATCATTCAGCACAGCAGGCGATTCGACAAACTGTATTTCACCCACATCGCTTGTGCGAGGAGGGTGTTATGGCTCCTGTCTGTGTTCTTCGAATGCTACGTTCGTAATGGTGAGACGCTTACCTGACACTGATAATGTCGTAGGCTTACGGTACTACTTGCAGAAAACGATACACAAGTAACTGGATTCAGAATCTGAGGATGCGTATATACGTCCGAAGTAGTAATGATCGGTTTAAACCAAAGTTTGATTTGATCTCAAACACATGCCCCATGGACAGTTGACGGATCGAAGGTTTTCCCCCAAATAGTTTGAAATCACAACTGGTCAGCTGAACTATCTGCATATAAGCGAGGAATGCGGCCAGAGTCTGCCTTCGTTTTTGATCTTCCACCATTTTCGATCCCCCATCGTGTTTGACAATCAACCCCAAGAAATGGACGAATACTTTGACTTTGAACTCGGTGGTAAGCTTTTCTTGGATAATCATACACCGACAGTGACTCTTAAATTTTCAGAGCGCATGATCATGGAATATACCAAGACTCGCGAGAAGAATAAGTCTGTCGCTGAATACCTTCCGTACAACAAGGCAAGCATGGCCAACTCACGCTTTGTTAGAAGTCTGAACTCCCATGCAGAATTCCAAAATCCTCAAACACTGGTATGCATCTGTGCCGGATACAGACCGTGTCAGTCGGATGATGTACAAAGACAAAGAAAGTGGCGACGTTGAAGAGGTGGTACTGACCATGCAAGGATATATTCACAAGATGATGCTTCCCCCCATCCTGAAGCTGCCACGGTAAGAAAACGGCCGTAGGAGTTCCTGCGTAAACTAATATCAGTTAAAGCGATAAAGACATAGCCAAGTACCTGAAACAAGCGGTGACGCTCTCAGGTATCGGTGCGGGCATCTTCGATACCGCGGCAGAAACTTTGCGCGACGCCCAATTGTGCCTAGGGCGCAAATATGCGCCAGGGGAATTACGAGCATGGAGGCCTGACACATTCGGTGGCCAGATCGTTTTCGACATTAGCAATCGATATTTTACATCCAAGCAGCGTCTCTGCACATCACCTGCTGTTCCTTTTTTACCTGGAGTGGATCCTAATGGCGCTCTTGCTCAGATTATAGGAGAACGGTTTTCTCATCTAGAGGATAACCGTGTCGGGTACCACTTTCTTAACTTGGATCGCGGAAAGTACGTCAATGATCCCTACAAACAGTCATATTTGTCTACTAACTCCTTGGGAAGGTTTGAACCTTGTGATCCTTCGGAGTTCCGGGTTGGCGACCTGGTTGAGGCGAATTTCTCGGTCATTTCGTATCCAGTCAATGCAAATGAGATCTGGATGGGATTGGTGTTACGAGCATTGGCGCTCATTAACTCTGGTCTAACTAATGTAAGTTGATAGAATTCATGAGTTCTTATACGCAGTTTAACAAGTGCTACAGACTGCTGAGCAACGACGTGAACACGCCCGAATGGCAATGCAGAGGACTTTGGAACTCAAGCGGCAGGTCGTCACCCGCAAGCGCGCACTGTATGAAAGTGATGGGGAATCGGTTGAAGAGGATGCAATGGTAATCGAGAACCAGAAGAAATTGAGAGCATCTTGACGAGTACGGAGTGTATAATAGTCTGTTAATGGTTGAGATTCGAACCGCTTATTCATTCGATCTTGTGTCTTTTATTGATTGACCGAAGCTCTCAACGGTTATATAGAGACATTCACGAGAGTGTTTTCGTAAGCGTTCCCCCGGGTTACTCACACCGAAACAACGATCGATGGGCAACTACTCTTTACAATTTACCCATCTTCAATACATTTGCCTATTCTGTCGCATTGTCTTTGAAGCACTTGTTGTCAGCATGCAAAGTCTAGTCTCACGAAAATGGAACTTACCGTCGATGACATCAACTGACATATACCTGGACAAAAGTCGTAACACCTTGCAAGCTGTGGATATGTGGGTGAAATAGAACCGTTTAACGGTTCGGTCTCGAATAAGTTCTGTTGCGAAAGAGGTTTCGATGGTGGGTATGATACATGTGGCCACTGAAAACTTACCAAACAAGTAGGGCGTCGGTGGGCAGGTATCGACTTCATTGGTGAACACTACAGTTCCTGGAAGGTAGTCATCCACCTCTATTCACATTCGTACCATCGTCAACCGTGGAATCTCGTCCATCATTCGATTGACTAAGGTTTCTTTATTGCGCAGGTAATTGATAGGTGACAAGATCAACTTACTGCAAATGAAAGCAGTGGAGAATGGCCGGTTGTCATGTAAGACGGTGTTCGCCATCAATTATCTGTTGCGAAACGACTTTGTATATGTATTTGCAGCCATCCATGTCTTATAAGAGTGCCATTGTGGATCGTATAAGGAACGGCTTGAAGTGGCATGTTCCGTTTGTGCTCCAATGTCATGCACCTGTCAATTCGACTTTGCCAACAGCGTGGATTTCTGAAAAGAATGTCAGTACTCGTAGCATGGAGAATGACGAAATCAGTGACTTGTCAAACACGACATGCCCTTTCAGACCGTTACCCGCACGATGGTTCCAAGACCTTCTCTGATTCCCTATGAACGTCTGTCTACATTAGTTTAGATACGAACATATTCGTTTCCCCACAAGATGTACGTAGGGATTACATGCGAAAGTTCGAACAAAGCTCTGCGTGCGGTTTCAGGGTAGATAAAGTATATTTGATTGAAAACAACATTTCGAGTTATACCTACAAACGAACAAATTCAGGTTTTGTAACTGAATCAGTCCTTTGCTTACCGGTGAGATGCGCAATCGTTGGACATTGGTCGACGCGGCACGCAATAACAAACGCCTCAGTAGGGATTGATTCTAATGGTGCACACAACGGAAAGACGTGCAATCTTCTCGCTGACCCCAACGGCCTATTTACTGTACGCGGGTTGTCTTTACGTTGCAGTTTGGACACCAGACTGTGGCACTTACTGTAAACAAGCACCGCATGAATACCACTATCAACCGCATGCACCACAGGATCCATTGATGGCCTGGGAGTGAGTGAAACGGACAACGTCACCATTCGCGACGTACGAATTTTCACATGGAAACGTCAAGACGATTCACCAAGACCTCACCTGGCAGTCGATCGCGATAGGACGGTCAGGCGTCACTGGCAACGGACCTTAACCGTACAAGTGGTTGACCAACCGGCATCATTGTCGGTGTGACGTTGTCAACGAAGGCGCATGATTATTGGTTTCGCGCGTTTGTTTCGACACAGCGCTCGTTTCCGAGGTAGTGGGACGTGCACCGTCCATCTGGCATTAGTGATTGTGTCGTGGATATAAAAGGTGAGCGTTGTGGTCTTTCCGTTATCGCCCCCGTCGTCCACGTCTTTGCACATGTCTCAACCGCCAGCGGCGTAACGTGTGCCTCGCATCTTGTCAGGTGTCACTACGCCGAGCACCTGATCGGAAGGGCCACCAGCCAACGCTCTGTTGAGATGGGCAGTGCTGAGTGACGTGTGACATATGAACTTGAAGTGATCGCGACACCTAATAAGTCGATTCCGAGTTCCGACCAGATCTTTCTCACACTTTACGATTTCTGCAAAAATCCAGGCACGCTAGTTCTCGAATTGTACAAGACTCGCCTCCTAAAGGAGGACTCGTAAAAGGAATCAAGGTTTTTCGGCTTGTTGGGACCCGGGATAAAGCCACCAGGAAGGACTTGGTGCTTGCGATAACGTTGATCGGGGGACAGGTTGACAATGATCCAAATGTACATCCATAGGTCGCTCTCTTTGTCCTCATATAACTGTGCACCATCAAGTGATACCATGAGAACGATGTCATCTGGATTGATATCACCATCCATAACTGCACCAAGATAATCAGATCCCATCGCAATGTCCTCAATGACTGGAATCTTTCGTGTACGCTGGAGCTCTTCGATCACTTGAGCAGTCTTTTCATGTAACCATGCCATGCATCAGCAAATTCAGAATGTTATGTAGAGGTCTGGACAGTTAATCACAGACATCACAAGGCTCCAGCAAGGTCCCCTATTGTACAGCTGAGCTACAGGTACAGTACAGTGCCACAGGCTGTACTGCTGATTGGTCAGCACGTACAGCGTCGTACAGCATCGAGTGGCTGTGCAGGCGCGTACAGGGCGTACAGACGACACAGAGCATACGCCATGTAGCACGGCACTTTTTTTTTTTTTTTCCTTCCAGACCACTGAATTACTTAGAAATCACTAGAATTTTGTAAACTACAAACATGGTACTACGCATGTATACTAACACTCCCTCACCCCCTCGCCTCCTCGTCCCCTCCGTCCCACTGTGGTTGTTGCATCATCCCCGTGCAGCGGTAACTCACATAGCCGCTGTCCCATTGCGTCCCCCCCGTTGCACCGTGGTCGTCGTGTCGCTGTCGTCACGCCGTCCTCGTTGCATGGAGGCCGTCGTTTTCTGGTTGGCGTGCTACTCTGGGGTGTCTCCTTTGCTTTGCTGCGTGCACGACGCGTTGTCGTTGGCTCTGGGGCACGCGGTTGCGCACGTCGTCACCTTAGCCGCCAGGAGCGCAGTTGCGCACCTGGCGGTGTCGTTGTCGTCGTCCTGGTAGTGCCGTTGATGGCATTGGGCCATCAACGGCAGCTTCGTCGTAGTCGTGGTGTCGCGGTGTGCTTCACACATCGCGGTCGCGGGTGTGCCATTGGCAATGGGTCGACGACGACATTCTGTCGTCGTCGTCGTCCTGGCGTCAGTGTCGTGTGGCCATTATGCACACGGCGGCGTCATGGTGGCGTGCATGGCCTCACCGTGCCGTCGTGGTCGTCGCGACCTGTCCATCACACGGCCCGTGCGGTTGCTGCGGTTGTCGCGACGCCCTCGTCGTGTCGCAGTCGTTGTGGCGTCTTCGTCACGCCGTCGGCGCCACGTCGTGGTCGTCGCAACCTCTCCGTCGTACGCGTCCTGTAGCGGTCGACGTCGTTGTCGCGACCTCCCTGTTGCATGCGCCATAACGCGTCCCCCTCGTCGCGTCGCGGTCGTCGTGGCGTCTTCGTCACGCCGTTCCAGTCGCGTCGTGGTTGTCGTCGTAGGGGTGAGGTGTGGGGTGCAGGTCGTATGCGCCGCCATCGTGAGACGGGGGTGCTCGTGGTGCGTCGAGGGCCCCACTGGGGCTCGTTGATGGTGCAGTGGCACGAGGGAGGGTGGTGGTTGAGCCGCGAGGTCGTGCCCGCAGATGGTTCGAGAGAGGGCGGGAGGCATCCGTTGTACCTGTCGGACGGCTCGTTGAGTGAGCCGTTGGAAGGCTGGGGAAGTGCGAGTGACAGGTGGTGGGGGTCGAACGAGCCGTCGCGCTCGTCGACGGTTCGAGAGTGGTGGAGGTGGCAGGTGGACCTGTCGACTAAGCCATTGGGCTTGTCGACGGTGTACGGGAGGGTGGTGGTGGTGTCGGACGAGCCGCGCCTGCTCGACAGCGACGCTATGTCGTTGTCGTCGTCGTGGCGTCGTCGTTGGTGTGCCCCCCAGGTGGTGGTGTGGGTGTGGGTGCGGTCGCGCACCTTGTCACCGTGTCGCCCCTGTGTCGCTGATGGTGGCGGGTCGACAACGACATAATGTCGTTGTCGTCGCCGTTGTGCACCTGGCGTCGTCGTGGCGTCGTCCTCGGCGTGCATTCCAAGCGGCAGGGAGGTGGGGTCGTTGTGAGCCGTTACAGGGCCGGGGATGTGCGAATGGCAGGTGGCGGCGTCGAACGAACCGTCGCGCTCATCGACGATCCGAGAGAGGTGGAGGTGGCGGGTGGCGGGTGGCGGGTGGACCGGTCGAACAAGCCATTGGGCTTGCGGTCCTGCGGATGGGAGTAAGAGAGGGTGGTGGTGGTGTCGGACAAGCCGTGACTTCGTGACCGCAGGCGGTTTGAGAGAGGGTGGGCGGTGTCGCCAGCTCGGCGGTTGGTGTTGTTGTTGTCGTGTAGGACAAGCGGTAGGCGGCGTGTGACGCGAGTGACAATGTCATGTGACATTGTTCGAAAAAAAACTCTAAGTCCCGGGGGATTAGGAAACACTAGCCTAGTGTTTCCTAATACTCCGGGACCCCGGGTTTCGTAGATGATTTGTACATACCTGTACAGCGCTGTGACGGCCGGCTAACTGTGATTGTGTGTCGCTACGGTGCTGTAACCGGTTACTATAGATGCTGTAAATTACTGTAACATGCTGTAAGATTGCTGTAACAGTGTGACAGCTGTTCCTAAATTGGGGTTTTGCTGATGTGTCTCGGGCACTCTTGGGATCTCGGTAACGTGCCTGTAACTGTGGACCAATAAGGATCGTAGGGAACTGCTTTGCTGGGACCTTGCGACGACCATTGCTCTCTCATAGTATCTGTTCGTCCCATCGTGATTTTCGACAGGTTGGTATTGGACAGTTGTCCAGGTTTTCATATGGTCCTGTGAACGCTAGACAAGAATTGGGGCACATGTCATGCATGACATGCTCTACTCCGGTGTTTGCAGCAAGAAA
>JBBPTF010000270.1:0-20291 GCA_038094015.1 Phylloporus cf. gajari | reverse complement strand
TGCAAGGGAGGGTATGGTCTACTTTATTGTGTACGTCCACAATTTTCCTGTCGCGAGTTCTCTTTCGTGTCACTATGCTAATGGTGTTGTATTTATGAATAGGGTCGTGATGTTTTCAACGGTTTCAGTCCTGTATGACGCACTACCTGAGACAGTGGGTGGCCAGTGGCTTTTTCTACTGGACGCTATGCTGCAAACTGTACTTCCTATTTCTCTTGTCCCCCGATTCATCTTGAATTTGCGGGAGCTTTATACACGCGATCTTCAAGGCAGACGAGGAAGTCACGTTGATACGGGGTTCGGCCTAGGCTCAGGGTTCGAGCAGAGTGCTGTTAGGAGTGCAGTCGCATTTGCGGGTCCAGGGGAGAATGAAAGCGAAGAGTGGGGTAACGAAGCGGAGATGGAGACTCAGGGAGCTGCTCGCACGAGCGATCTCGCATGACGGAGTGTAAGCTTTGTTAGAGGGTGCTGGGCTAGTGGTGCAAGCTACTCTGACTCAAAATGGAGATTCAGGAATTCGGTTGCACGAATGGGCTGGCGTGATGGAGGCAATGTAAAAGGATATGTCAAACACGATTTTATATGATTCCAATTGCTTATTTATGTATATTGTACGCTCTCTTCTTATGTTCCACCGTCTTTCCTCATTCACTTGTTTGCATCATCAACATTCAGCGAGAGCTACAACGTTGAAACTTGCAATTCACGAACTAGTCCGAAACAACACATCGAATGTTCACTGGCCAGCACCCATACTAAAAATAAAGGAAGCACTTTGAAAGCGGAACTCTGGACAGGCAGCGTGAGTGTCGTAGCACGACTCTTGCCTTGCCACCCCGTGACGCTGTGTAGTACGACCCACGGGATTGTTGTTCATCTATACCGCCACTGCACGGTACCAGCCTTCAAGCTTCATATACGGATAGGTCCTTGGACAGTTTGGACCCGATCAATCTGTTGCCAAGTCTGCATGCGCTGGCATGATGATAAAAAAGGTAACAATACATGACATCCATCAAATTTCAAAACCTGCGCCCACAATGTGACACATCCTACTGATCCACGCTCAGCAGGCTCAGTAAATGTCGAGGAGCACAAACCGCTCAATATCATCGGAATACAATGGTTTTTGAGTGAAGACGGCAGGTAAGGTGATGGGAGGATAGTATAACCAGCAAAGGTGTGCACACAGTCACTAGAACAAAAATTCACACTTCACGGCAATGTGTTGGACTTCGTGATCCAGGATTTAACCCCGACACTACGCTTCGCATATCAGCTCCATCCAATGAGATCGAGGTCCGCAGTCTTGATTGTGAGTTATTCTATCCATCCGTTAAACAATCCCACCGTCTTACCATCCCCTTGAATTCACTACGCTTTCTCTGTAGGCTACATGACTTCCCCCATGCAGCGATATGTCGCGAGCATCCAGCAAAATGACTATGTGACTCGTGTGTCCATTGTCGACTTTCTATCCAGACGGCTTATGATGGATCTTTCTAGTCGCGATCATAACTGCTGTTGTGTATGATTATAGTAAGTGATGCTCGTCTTCAGCTATCCCTTCACTGTACTTAGCAGACATGAATCACTCTCAGTCCTCACGTTCCCGAAGGAGGTATATTTCGCGTTTACATTCATGCTCATTATACGCACATATCAATCACTGACAACTTTTAGATAGAATACGTTTGGGTGAGACTCTACCTTTCTGCGGCCAACACATGATTCTGATATGGTTGCAGATGCAATCCTGGACACGGGTTTCTACATTGTTTATCCTTGTGCGTGCCCTTGCCATGTCGAGTGAGTGACCAATTGAACTGAAACATGCCAATTTCTAGGTTCGTTATTTTGGGCTTTGCTCCTCCATGTATGCGCACACACTTGTGACATAATAATTGATATTTGATTCGTGCACTAGATCAATGGCCATCTGTATGTTTGAAGTTTGAAATGCTTCGCAAACTACCTTGACACGCTCAAAGTTGGAAGTTCGTTTCTTCCTGGACCTGACAAGGTACTTTTTTTTGCACACCTCCACGAAGATGATTACAAGTTTTGATCGCAGATGTACGTGTCTGTGCACTAATTGACTGCTCAACAAGTCCAAGGAGCTAATCACGTGTAGATAGTTGTGAGTGTCGTCAGTTTTATTTCAATGTTCGCAATAATCAGGATGGATTCAAGGCGACGTAGTTTCGGGGCTTTCCACGTGGTGCGTCTGGATTTTCATGGGTGCCGCAGAGTGTGAGATTCACTTTCACTTCCTGATCTCCAACTACAATGATTCACAATGACGCAGTGGTGATGATTCTTCGTGTGTGGGTACTATACAATCGATCAAAGCTCGTCCTTTACACCCTCCTCACGGTCTATGCCTTGGAGGAGATGTCACTCCTCGCATGCTATGTCCTTCTCGAGGTTCCACCCAACAGTGAGCTGAAATGACTGCTATATCGTCCACAACTGATAAGATGGCTTTCTATGTCCTAGGTACTTACCACGTGCTCCAGTTTTCATTCTGCGAGGTACTCGCAGATCCCTCTATCCCGCTTTGGCCTCAATATCCTTCTCTCGGTTTCGGACTCACTCTTGGTGTATTGATGTGTCTTCTCACCACTATCCAGTTCATCAAGGAATTACTTCAGACGTGCAGGGCAACCAAACGTATCAAACTCAACCGTTACATGATTTGTCTTGTGAAAGAGGGTATCGTCTACTTCATTGTGTACGTTCAGCTTTTCCTGTTTCGGGTCCTCCTTCACGTTACTATACTAATGGTGTATCATGGATAGCCTCGCCGCGCTTTTTACGGTCACGATCGTGGACAACACAATACCCTATTCTCGGGGTGAACGGTGGTTTTATCTGTTGACTCTTACGCTACAAGCCGTAGCTCCTATTTCCCTTGTCCCTCGATTCATCTTGAACTTGCGAGAGATTTATGCACGTGATATTCAAGCCCGACGAGGAAGCAAAATTGATACAGGGTTCGGTTTGGGCTCAGGGTTCGAGCAGAGTGCTGTTAGAAGCGCGGTCGCGTTTGCAGATCTGGGGGAGAACGAGAGCGAGGAGTGGGGCGACGAAATGGAGATGGAAACACTGGGAGTCACCCAGGCGAACGGTATTGCGTGATGGAGGCGACGTAGGCTTTGTTAGAGGGTAGTGCAAGTCACTCGGTGTCAAATACGTTTCTGTGCAGTTCCGATGGCTTATTTATATACGTTTCACTATTTATTCCTAGTTCTGCTGATTTTCCTAGTCACTTATCTGTACCACCGATACTCAGTGAGAATTAAGACTGCTAAACAGGATCGTGGTGCGGTTCAGAATCCGGGCACTGAGAATCGCATCGCCGGGGTCGTGGATCGTACCACTCTACTTTTCATATTTCCAACGTCGCTAGAGAGCCGGGCGGCCTGTCTCGAACCGTGAGTCAGGTCAGAATAATAATAAAAAAGTATCTGCAAACAGAAACTTGATATGGACAGGCAGTAAGAGAAAGTCGGTGACGCGCGGTGCTGAGGGTGCCAGCCGAGCGAGGTCGATGCGGTTGGTAGCCAAAACTAGCCTGTATTGTAACATTGTGACGCTCTATCAAGCTGTGGATTAAGAGACTCGGTCTGGTCCCTCCACTCGATGTAAATCGAATCGCACCAAACTTGAGCAAGCCGAGCAGAGGCATCAGGTGCTCTTGACGTCCCTGATGGCGACACTCGACCTGCAGCATTGACAAAACCCGGACCAGGGCGAAAGAGAGCAAAACCAGAGTCACGTCCCGGACTCGGAGAATAACTGCGACGCATCCCGTAACGAGTCGGCCAAGAAGCCTAAACCCATTCTGCAAGCGCTAGACATCCATCCCACAACCTACCACGGTCAGACCTAGGACGATATCGGATGTTATGACTCATGAGGAAGTGTACGAAGGAGATATTGAGTCTCGGTGGCACGAACTAACGTACCGCAGGCGAAGTAGGCTTGTGAAATCCGGCGATCCACACCGGCGTCGCTGTATTGGGCGCGTAATTGGCAGTAAGGACATTGTTCACTTCCGACGCCATGGATGGATATCCGGGAAGTTGCTCGCACGAGTGATCTTGCGTGATGGAGGCAGTGCAGGCCATGTTAGAGGCAGTTACTCATGTCAAATACGTTTCTATGCAATCTCAGTGGCTTATTTATGTACATTTTATTATCTTACGCTGTATTTCCCTGATCGTTTGTTTGTACCACCGGTATTCGGTGAGGATTCCGACCGCTAAATGGGACTGTGGTGAGGCGCCAACATCAGGCGCCAAGAATTGTGTAGTCCAAGGTCGTGGATAATACCACAAGGCCTGTTATTACTTTGAAACGGTTGGGGAAACGATCTATCAAATGGTGAGTACATGTTTCGTGCATGTGCACTGATAGGACTGACAAATGCGGAGTGACGATGCAGGACAGGGTGGTCATCACCAGTGATAGGGAGAATGCTACAATGGACGCTTCCGGTGATCAATAGAGCACCGTTGGTTTCAGTTTGGGTCACATAAGATAGCAGAATAAGACATACGGTACCCCTCCCAATCCATTTCCTACGATTCCGGCATCACTAGCCTGTCTCAAGGCGTCAGCGAAGTCAAGTTGGAATAACAAGGAAAGTACTCGCAAAAAAAACTTGACCCGGATAGGTGGCATGAGTCCGAGACGGGCGAATCATGATAATTAGGGACCGTACAAAGATCGAGAATTCTGTCTATGACAGCGTCACAGAATCGAGCGGGACAGACAAGTCCGTACTGGTGTTGGAACATGACGTGGATGGCAAACCAGGCGGCCACTGACACTGAGTGGAGCAACTGAATCTGGCAGGCCGTGTCAGCGTAAACATCGTTTTAAAAACAGTATTATACCTGTCGCATCCCGGAGGTGTCGGGACGCCTGATGAGCCTGGCGGAACGAACCGAGGTTGCGGGGTGACCAAATGGCGTGAACAGTGAAAGGCTGAGAGATATAGCACATTGTACAAGGCCAAGGCCATGTCCACTATTGGTCACCTTGGTTTGAAGTATCGTTGGGTTGTGCCAGGAATGAAGTCCATAGTTCCTGGTAAGAGATTTCAAATTTGAGATTGCTAGGTCTGGAAATGAGCGACAAAACAATCTCACAGCGAGCCCGACACCGTCAACAAGTCTTCTCCGTCGAAGTCGAGTTGGCAGGAGCTTGACTGCCGATATCAGAGTCGGCGTCGGAGTCAAAGTTTGCTTCTCCGTTACTCGACTAAAGAGAGTCATTTGCAACAGTCACGTTTTGCGGTCCTTCTAGTACTTACCTGGTAGAAAACCGACATGGTCCAAGTCTCGTCGGCTCCGGCAATCCAGGGCGTACTGGGGAGAGGGTAGTAGTAGGCACGAACACTGGTCACCGTGGTCGGCTTCGACGGCATCAACATGCTTCACAAAGCTGCGCCAAAGGAATGATTGTGAGTAATGTACATATTTTCAAGAAGATATTGAACAAACCGAGGTTTTGATGTATGGACGCGATCGGCCTATCAGCGCCATGACCAGAGTCAAATCCCACGCCCACATACGACACTTAGCAGACTTGAAGGACGAGGGAAACAAACCGCTCAAGATCATCTGCACGAAACGAAGGACTCTTCCTCCAAAGTCACTAAAGACGGCACATGAAGTAGTGGGAGGATAGTACAACCAGCAGAGGTGCGCCCACAGTCACTAGAGTAGAAGACGAACGACGAACAAGCCACCTCGCAGGGATAGTCGATTACATGAACATCGACTCGTTCTTCACCGCCCCAATCCTCCCTGACAAATGGTTGGTGCCCCATTCATGGCAATGTCCAAGCCCGTGGTGCGTTTCTGCTTCACCCAGCCATCCTTATCTGATTCCGGTTTCTCATTGATGACAGAACTGGCCTACTACGACGTCGTACACTTTGTTCCCCGCCCCGATTTGATGGTGGTCGCGCACCCAACCTCGTGCAGGTAATCACAACTGGCTCGCTCTCCCGCCATTCTTTCACCCATCCTTCGAAAAAGGATGTTATGCTAGTGCACTAGGACGACGTGAGTATCTCGCCTCGTCATTCGAATTGAGGGTTAAAGCAACAATGCATTTTTTGTATGTTATACCAAGCGCTAGCTCCCATCTTATTGAATACTGAACCAGAATGATTACCTGACAAACGTAGGCACACTCATCGACCATCGATCCACGCACTGCCCTCTTCACTGTCGGATATGAAAAGCGTCTGGATCCTCTTCCAATTCTCATCAACACACCTCCAGCAAACCCGGCTAAAGTAAACGTTCTCCAAACTCTCAGAATCCTTGGAAGTTTCGTGCTACAAAGTGTCGGAGGCGTGGTGGTCACCGTGCAAGTAGATGGGACGTCAGAAAACGGTATGTGTGCAGGGCCAACACGTTTGAGCTTTCAAGGGTGACTGTGGACAAGAGAATCCCAAACAACTGCAAGGTCCAGAGACTGCGCCATGTTGGCGACGAAAGGTGCATTGCCTCCGCTGGTCTGCTCTCATGTGATGAACAACGCTTAATCAAAGAAGTGTAGTTGGGCGATGCGAAAACACGCGAAAGGAAGGCGCTTCATGACCAGAGCCGTTGGTCCGATTGCAAAATACGCACTTGTATTATTATTTAGGTGCATTGATCTTATGAAGGTTGCGTAATCGCCACAGGATGACCATGGTTCTTTACCTTGGTATCTGAGTATCTGATAGCGGTCCAGAATATGCACGCCTGCAGAGCACAGGATCGACTAAAGTACAACAAGTGTATCATTCGCGGTACGAAAAGGGTCAAGTCATGATTGCGATGAATGGTATGCCCCCTTTCGTCAATCTTCTCATGCAAGGAAAATTTATGGTCGACTCAGGGGATTGAGCGGAGTGATGACGACCTCGTCGGAGCCTTGCTGGACATCCGGCTCACGCCACATTGAAATAGCGTATGTGCACTACATCCTTGCATTGTTATCTCCTAGGTATCACGAGTCACTAGTCGAGAATCCACCACTCGCTCCTACCCAACTGGGGTGGGTGTATTCCATGTCATGTTGGCAGTATATGCTCACCTTGTATATACAAGATCTCATCGACGAAGTTGTTGTATTTTGACAAGTTTCTTGGCGTGTCATGAAGCTGGTGAACCGTTTATCATGAATACGCAAGACGTTGATTTACCACTAACATGGAAACCACAGCACTTATCATTTGTACCTTTACTACAATGCACTACTGATGGCGGCCTGTTCATCTTGTATTCGATACTATTGCAAGACGGCCTTCACTATCCTGGTGTTCTACTAACCTTATATGTACACCTATCAGCACATTTCTGCCCTGTAATGTGATGGGGCCCTGAACATGAACGCCTGCAAGGTGAATACAGTTAAACCAATACATCTTTCTCTTCACGTGTTAGTACCTTTCGAGACTGTTGCACGATTTGTGTCACTTCCTGCCAACGTGTTAGATCTTGAATTGCATGGTCTTCATGATTCAACCTGGACAATGAATTTACGTGCATCAAATGATCGATGACCCTTGATGGTGCGAGGGTTCCGTCTCTGATGCTATAGGATTCTCATCATTTTCCAGGGCCATCGATCATGCTGGGTGACATCTTGATCCACCATCTTCTTACTTCTTACAGCAAGTTACATTTCTAGAAGTATCACAGGATGACCTCCGCCGTCTTGATTGTCTACCCGTCTGGTGGGTTATTCCATCCATCTGTTAAATACCATCTTACAGTACTATCCTCTTGAATTCGCCACGCTTTCCATATCCATATCAACTACATGGCTTCAACCACTCTGCAGCCACTTGTCGAAAGCATTCTGCAAAATGACTACGTGTCTCGTGTGTCCATTGTTGATGAGTTTGTACACAGAAGCCTCACGGATCTTTCTAGTTGCGTGTGTCACTGCTATTGCGCATGATTATAGTAAGTGATGCATGATACTTGTCTCAACTTCTCAAGCTTCACGAACAATCACGAATCGCTCGCAGTCCTCACGTTCCCAAAGGAGGTATATTACGTGTTCACATGCCTACTATAACACATCTCAAC
Source organism: Phylloporus cf. gajari (assembly GCA_038094015.1). Lineage (NCBI taxonomy): Eukaryota > Fungi > Basidiomycota > Agaricomycetes > Boletales > Boletaceae > Phylloporus > Phylloporus cf. gajari. The sequence continues at coordinate 12,186 of JBBPTF010000270.1, read as the reverse complement.
TACTAACAATCTTAGATAGAATACATCTGGGTTAGACTTTACCTTCCTACCAGGCTGTGGATAACGTGCTATTCTGATATGCTTTGCAGATGCAGCCCTGGACACGGGTTTCGACCTTGTTTATCCTAGTATGCACCCTTTCTATGTCAAGTAGCGCATCGATTCAAGTGAAACATGGCGTTTTCTAGGTTCGTTATTTTGGGCTTTGCTTCTCCATGTATGTATACATTTTACAACATATTAATGGTGGTCCGACGGTTGATTTGTGCACTAGATCACAGTCCATCTGTGCGTTTGAAGTTTGAAATGCGCTGCTGGCTAACTTGACATGATCAAAGTCGGTAGTAGCTTTTTTCCTGGTCCCGACAAGGTATTTGATTTCTCTATGCCTCTGTTGAACGAAGAAGAGATGCTTACACATTTTGAGTCTAGATGTATGTATTTGTGCTCGATCTTACACTGCTCGACATACAATAAACTAAACACATATGAATAGGTGTGAGTACGGCCAATATAATTTCGATATTTACACTAATCGGAATGTCCTCAAGGCCGAGCAATTTATAATTTTTTCCAATGGAACTACTGGATTTTCCAGAGTGCTGCGGAGTGTGAGATATTACATTTGCTTCCAGCCTTCCACTGAATATTGACGTAGTAGCGATGATCCTCCGTGTATGGGTGCTATACAATCGATCAAAACTTGTCCTCTGCACCCTCCTTGCGGTCTACGTCTTGGAAGAATTGTCATCTCTTGCAGGCTATGTCATTTCGGGGACCCAAGCTACCAGTTCTGCGAGTGAGCTTAGATCATTTTTGTATCACTCACTACTAACAGAATATGCTGTTTCTGTGTAGCTAACACCATTAAAGTTCTCCAGTTTTCATTCTGCACGCCAGTAGAATACATTGTCCCGAGCTGGCTTGAATATCCTCCAATGGGTTTCGGGCTGACTCTTGGTGTATTGATGTGCCTTCTCACCATCGTCCAGTCTGTCAAGGAATTACATCAAACATACAAGCAAACAAAACGTATTGAACTCAATCGTTACATGAAATGTCTTGTGAAGGAGGGTATGGTCTACTTTATTGTGTATGTCCACATTTATGTTGTTGCCGGGTCTCTTTTGCACCACTATGCTAACGGTGTATTATGGATAGCATCGTGATGTTTTTAACGATTTCGATTGTGACTGACTCAATGCACAATACAACGGGTAACCAGTTGCTTTTTCTAGTGGGTGGCGTACTACAAATCGTACCTCCTGTTACCCTTGTCCCCCGATTCTTCTTGAACTTGCGAGCGCTATATGCTCGCGATCTTCAAGGCAGACGAGGGAGTAACCTCGATACAGGTTTTGGTTTTGGCTCAGGTTTCGAGCCGGGTGCCATTCATGCGATCGTATTTGCAGATCCTGGAGAGAACGAGAGCAGTGAAACGGGGACGGAGATTCAGGAAGTTGCCCGCACGAGTGTTCTTGTGTGACAATTGAGGCACCAGAGACTTTGTTGGAGGTGGTGGGTCGGCAGTGCATACTGTAAAACAAGATTCTATGCGATTCCGATTACCTATTTATATACAACGTGCAATCCCTTCTCGTACTACGGCTTTCAACGAGTTTTCCAACCCTGAGGACAGTGCCGAGCGCGAAGTTTGAATATAAGGCTGATCAAAACTCGTGAACAAGGCATACAAAGGACTTACCGAATCGTGAGACTTGCCCTATGTATGAGCATCGATTGGACTGAAAAGGGTAGCCTAGTGATATAAAACCCAACAATATGCAACACAGATAGTGAGACCGCTGCACCGGAAATTTATGGTGGTCAGTAGAGCCTTAAAATCTTCAACTTCTGTCGTCAGCAGAGTAGAATTCTTTAAGTCTCTCCTGTTCTACCTCCCTGATTTCCATATGAACATCAGACAATCTGTCTCCAAGCGTTAGTGAAATCAAGTAATGCGTAATGAAGTAAACACATGCATTGAAGTAAGGACTTGATTTGGACGTGCAGCATGAGTAAGTCGTCGATGCGTGGCACTGTGAGTGGTGATCAGCACGGGTGCACAGACCATACATCCGATATCGCTTTCCTCATAGACGCGACTGGTCACTAGTCTAAGTCTGAGGGGAAACTCACCTAACCCCTGTCACTCTTCTTCGGCGTGATAAATACCGCCTTGAAGTAGTAACTAAATTTTGGTCTCTAGAGTTGTCTGAAGGGATAAGTGGGGTAGAAAACAACAGAAAAAAACCGACTGGTGTCCATGACTTCTTGTTGCACATGGTATCACGAATTGACGCAATTTAAGCGTATCCGTGACGAAGAATTTAGCATCCAGGAGCAGATGGTTGAGGCTAAGACTTGATATCCTCTTGACGTTCGTTATATAAGTTTTGGATGCAAGATGGACTTCGATCGGGGAGGATACTCTAAACCCAGGATCGCTGTCACAATACAAATAGGTGCGCGCTGAAGAGTCAATGTGTTCCACAGAGCACATCCATGCAGAACGAGTCAGATGAGTAAGCGGGACAATAGTAAGGCATATACGCACCTTAGTGGTAGTAAGTAGTCACCGGCGTGCCTTCGACGACCGTATTCTCGGAGAGACCATGCGTCTCCTTTGGTTTGGTCGATCTTTTACGACGTCAACCGGAGCACCAAGGAGCAATCCGGCAGCGGTGCGGACTGAAGGTTCACTGTACCCTTGAATAAGGAGTTCCTTCTGGGCAACAGTGAGCACGCGGGGATGGAGAGAGAGAGCACTGCTTGAATATAGCAATACCATCGTCGTTGTAAAACGAGGTCATCACAAGTTGCTGGTAACACAAACCAGGACATACTTCGTTTCGCCAAGGTGACCATCTCAATACGCAGCGGTATCGAACGACCTTATGTATACCCTGCGACAAACTCTTTGAGAAGCAACTTCAGCTCCCGGATAGTAGCGTGGGATGAACGGGGCCGGTGCCGGCTGCATGGCACCGTCTATTGCATTTTCCGTCTTTGTCTCTTGCACTAATCTTCGTGAAGAATTCGCAGGTGCTGATAAACTTGATACTTCAGTCCAAGAAAGTCTCTTCAGAGGGTTACTCGCTGGTGGGCCTGCCGGCTTGTGCTCTATACGCTCAGCAGGCTCAGCGAAGGTCCAAATCGCTCAAGATCATATGAAAGACACTCCCCTCCAAGATGAAGGCGGCGGAAGAGGTGGTGAAAGGCTAGGACCGTGGTGGCATTAGAGGACCCAAGCACGTTTGCGAGTTGAAAAGTACCACATAAGGTGGTCGCGATCGACTCGTTCCAGACGCATCCCAAGGGATGTAATAACAGCATGCATTCACATCGAAACTAGAATAGCATTCGAACAATACCATGTAGAATAGACGAATTCATCCCAGTAATGACCGTCAAAGTACAGGACCCGTATACCGTTATTAACTTGCCTAATATTCCTAGCATGATCTCCTTGGTTTGTACTGTGATAGAAGTCTCCGCAGCAACATCGTCCATGCGCTGGCGTGTTGCAGTGAATAACAGAGCAGTAAACGGTTGCCTGAGATAAGCAATTAATTGGAAGACACGCATCTGCTTTTCGAACGGTAACATGGTGCAAGGAGATGGAAGGGATGCAGTCTCTTGGAGGGATACAAGAGACCGTCGAGGGAGGTGAGAATGATACCAGTCCTGGACAGATGTGACTGGTCGCCCAAGGCGACTGAAGAGGCGAGCTATTCGGGTTTTCTAGGCTGTCAACGCGACGTTGAATACATTGGTTTGAAGCGGCAGTAATACGCCTACTACGGACGACCGGTCGTCCGTATTCTCCTCAGCAATTGTCTCTGGTGCATGCCCGACAAGTTTGTAATTGAGAAACTCGATCCAAGGTTGAACGAGGTATAAAGCTTCCAGCTGGGAGAGACCCTCGTCGGTTCTATCCCAAGGCCATTCGTCATCAGATATGCGAGATGCCAGGAGTTGAAGTTACTCACGCTGGTGGTATCCTTCCAGGGCCCAATTCTCAATCTCAATCTCGCTCACTCTGTCGATAGAGATGTCATAGCGTGTGACACATTGCTACGGCCACCGATTGCTGGGCCCGCATCGTTGTCGTATTCTGGTGTAGAAAGATAACACCATATAAACACTGTAGTGAAAATTTAACTGCGTGTTGAAGGGGTAGATAAAGTGATAGATTACCAGAAACCCATGTCTCAATTGACCGGGTCATATTACCCTCCTGATCCACCATGTATAGTACGGAGTCACCGGCAACGTTGATGTGACCTGCTGGAAGGAGGGCCTCGTATGATCGCTGTTGAATCGTGATTGCAGAGTCAAATCCGTTGGATGTTAGGATCAATTTTGACGTGGACCAAAACAGTAGGAGATAAACCAATGAGATTATCAATGGTGGTCGACTCGTGCGGACACTCCAGGCACCAAGTTTAACATGAGAATAATTGAATGATTGTAGAACACGTTTGTAGTGGTCGCATTCCATAGCGAGTTTCCGAGGAGAAGGTGTGTGTATGCCTATAATACATCAACGATGACATTCTTGAACGATAACCCATCATGCACATGCCTAGATCACCCAGAGCTCTGAGTGAAGGTATGCGACACGAAAGAGGTCATCTATACGTGACATAGCATCGTCATGCTCGCTGGCCATGAAAAGGTCAGTAGCCTAATGCGCGACAAGTTGAATGAATGCAGCTCAGCATTGCGCAGAAACACACCTTGATGAGAAGGAGAATCCCAACGTCATCTGGATGGAAGCATATAAACGCCGTTATATACTCGACATCCTACGAATGATATCGGCGTCTGCATTGTAACAGATGAGTAACAACGCACTTCTTCCGCATCCCACTGTCGAAGGCGCACTAGCGAGTAGATGATGGGTTGTGTTTGTAGATGTTGGGATCGCGGCCATCACCAACGCCTCCGCATTAGCAGGGTAGTTGTGCGTTGTCTATCTAGACTTCTAGCCGCTGCCAGATGAGTGTGGATGAGAACTCACGTGTGGAGAGATGGCAGAGATATAACAAGACCTACTTTCAAGAGAGTGACCTCTTGTGACGGTTTTCCCTCCCGTATGATAGCGAGAAGCTGATCGGGTGGGGAGAATGTGATTCGGAGTGTCCTGGGAGGACGCTCAGTAGGGTGTCCCAGAATGTGAATTTCTCGAAGTGTGGCAAGAAATGCTCGAGCGCGGTGTAAGAGAGAGAGTTGACTAAGTTAGGCTGCGACGAAGAGGTGGTTGGACTGTGGGAAAGTATTGGTCCAGATTAGATCCCCGGCCGGCTGTAGTAAGCTTTCTAGAGGGTATTCAGCTGCACGGACCACCTCGTCATGGTCGAGCGTCCTCACTTTTTGTAGTGCTGCAATGTCCTAGTGACTGCGAGGTAGCCGTTGGCGGGTGACGAGTCGAGTCGAGTCAGGTGAGAAATCCCCCGTACATCCCACCTACCTGGCTTAGCCGCAAAGACCTGTTTGTAGTTGATCGTCTCCCAAACCAACGTCTCATCGTCTAGCTCCTGTGATGTATCTTCCATCCTTGGGGACAGCAACGCCGTAGACACCACGGTCTGTGATTGTTGCTACTCGTTCACCGTCTTTCCGAAGCTCGCCACACTTGAACGTCCTCCCGTCCACCACTGACAAGAAACTCAGCATTCGCTGTAAATGCCACACCTCTTAGCTCGTCGCCAGCGTCGATCTCCAAAGTTTGGGGATATTCTTTTTCAACATCACCACTAATGCAACCTTTTCTCTTAGCACCCATTGCGGATGACTCGGGAGTTGATGAAGATCAAGGAGGTAAACGAAGAAGCTATGGTGCGTGCCCATGCCCTGAAATAGGCCCATCCTCGTGTTTTCGGCGCTCGTTTTATCTCCAAAGGTTGAAGCACAACGTTGCGCCGGCGAAACACTCATCGCACAAAAGATCACCTCCAGAATCGAGCACGATAATCACAACGTTACCCGCATGATCTATCGTCATTCATTGCTGGAAAGCTGCCGAAAAGCAGCGACACGAAGAGTACTACTCCAGCAACAGCCCAGCTACTAGTCCAACCCGATCCGGCGGGAAAACAGGTGTGTCTTTAGGAATGGTGTCGGGGATGTGAAACGCTGTGGGCAGAGCCGCCAAGCTCGCTAAGGAGTCGCAGAGCATTTTCTGGCAGATCAACTAGAAATGGTTTGCCGCTGTGTCTATGGACACACGCATCTACCAGCGTTGTTCGCAACCGAGGCTCACAGCGGCATACTTAACATTTTGCGCTCTCCCACCGAGGTGAGCCATACTTGATCTGCGGTATTTATGCTCACGCTTTGTACATACGAGACCTCGATTAATGGAATTATTGTATTGTGACAAGTTTCTCAGCGTGTCATGAAGATGGCGAACTATTTATGATGACTGGGCGAGTTCGATATCTGTTCATTGGATTTGGGATACGCAAGATGTTGGTGTGCCTGGCTAACATACAAGGCACAGTTTCATTTCTATCCTTTCTGCAATGCACTGCTCATGTGATGGCGGTTGGTTCATCACGTCCTTGATGTGACTTGTATTCTATGCTATCGCAGGACAGCTTTTGTCATCTTGCTGTTCTACTTACCTCATATGTGCGCCCATCAGCACATTTCCGTCCTGTAATGCGATAGGGCCCAGAACATGAACGTCTGAGCTAAGCCGATATATCTTCCTCTTCACACGTCAGTACTTTGCTAGGCTGTTGTACCGTTTGTGTCACCTCTCGCCAACGTGTTAGATCTTGAATCAGATCTTCACGATTCAACCCAAACGCCGTATTTCAAGCGCATCAGATGATTGATGATCCTTGGTTCCATCCAATGAAATTGAGGTCCGAGGCACCATTATTGCTGTTCTGAGTCTGATCATTGCTATAAGATTCACTATTGTCAACCCATCATCTTCTCAGTGCGACTTACGTTCTCTCACGGATGGTCCCCACTGTCTTGATTGTATGCCCGTTAGGTGGGTTGTTCCATCCGTCTGTTAAATACCATCTTACAGTAATACATCCCCTCAAATTCGCCACACTTTCTATATCCATATCAACTACATGACTTCGACTCCTCTGCAGTCACTTGTCGCAAGCATTCTGCAAAATGACTATGCGTCTCGTGTGTCTATTTTTGACAAATCTGTATACAGAAGGCTTATGGGTCTTTCTAGTCGTATTTGTCACTGCCATTGCGTACGATTATAGTGAGTGATACTTGTCTCAATTTCTCAAGCTTTACCTTTGCAAACATGAATTGCTCTCAGTCCTCACGTTCCCAAAGGAGGTATCTTTCGCATTCACATTCATGCACATCTCAATTACTGATGATCTTTAGATAAAATACATTTGGGTTAGACTTTACCTTCCTGCCGGACGGCAGGCTGTGGAAAACATGGCATTCTGATATGGTTTGCAGATGCAACCCTGGACGCAGGTTTCTACCTTGTTTATCCTTGTACGCACCCTTTCCATGCGGACTAAGTCATCAGTCAAAGTGAAACGTGTCATTTTCTAGGTTCGTTATCTTGGGCTTTGTTTCTCCATGTAAGTGTATACTTTTGTGACATATAAACAGTGGCATGATACTCGATTTGTGCATTAGATCACAATCCATCTGTGTGTTTGAAGTTTGATATGTATCACCGGCTAATCTGACACAATCAAAGTGGGGAGTAGTTTTCTTCCTGGTCCCATCAAGGTATCCAATGTTTCTGCGCCTCTGTTGAGTGAGAAAAAGATACTTACGAAATTTTATTCGAGATGTATGTATTTGTGCACTGTCTTATACTGCTTTACATATCCAAGAAACTAAACACATGTGGATAGGTGTGAGTACAGTTGACATGGTTTCAATGTTTACGCTAATAGGATGGCCTCAAGGCCAAGTAATTTATAATCTTTTTGAATGGAGCTTCTGGATTTTCACGGGTGCTGCAGAGTGTAAGATATAACTTTCACTTCCAGACTTCCACTGCATTGAATATTGATGCAGTGGCGATGATCCTTCGTGTGTGGGCACTGTACAATCGATCAAAGCCTGTCCTCTGCACCCTCCTCATGATCTGCACCTTGGAATTAATATCATCTCTCGCAAATAATGTCTTTCTCATAGCCAATTTTGGCAGCCCTGCAAGTGAGCGTAAATTATTTTCATATTACTCGCTACTAACAGGATATGCTATTTCTGTATAGTGGGCACCGTTCAAGTGCTCCAGTTTTCATTCTGCGTACCACCAGAATACCCTGCTCCGGGCTGGCTTATATATTTTCCTTCGGGTTTTGGACTGGTTCTTGGTATATTGATGTGCCTTCTCACCATTATCCAGTTCGTCAAGGAGTTGCGTCAGACATACAAGCAAACAAAACGTGTCAAATCCAATCGTTACATGAAATGTATCATGAGGGAGGGTGTGGTCTACCTTATCGTGTACGTCCGTATCTCCATTGTTGCGAGCTTTCCTTTGTGCTACGCTCACCGTGTATTATGGATAGCGTGGTGATGTTCTTAGCGGTTACGATCCCATTTGACGCAATACCCAATGCAATGGGCAATCAGTGGCTTGTTCTACTGGTTGGCATGCTACAAACCGTATCCCCTGTTACCCTTGTACCTAGATTCTTCTTGAACTTGCGCGAGCTTTATGCTCGCGATCTTCAAGGCAGACGAGGGAGCAACCTTGATACAGGTTTCGGTATTGGCTCAGGTTTTGAACCGGGTGCCGTTCGGAGCGCGATCGTATTTGCAGATCCCGTGGAGAACGAGAGCGAAGAGTGGGGGAATGAAATAGAGACAGAGACGGATGTTCAGGAAGTCGCTTGCATGAGTGTTCTTGCATGACATCAAGGTGATGGAGGCTTTGTCGGAGGATGGTAGGCTAGTGATGCATACCACCCATGCCAAATAAGATTCTACGTGATTCCAATTACCTATTTATGTACAATGTACAGTCCCTTCCCATACTAAAGCTTTCAACGAATTTCTCAACCACTGGGGAGCATAGCGCTGAGCGCGGAATTCGGACAGATAGGGCTGTTACAAACTCGTGAATGAGTCACTCGAAGGACCTGTCGAATTATCAGACTTGTCCTAATGTGCACCAATTGAACTGATAGGTAGAGCGGTGATATGAAACCCAGCAGTAGCCAACACAGATGAGACCGCCTGGCATGCCGGGAGTATCCAGTTGTCTGCAGAGCTTTGCTGGGTCTTCGCCTTCTGAGATCCAGGAAGTTGCTCGCACGAGTGATCCTGTGATAGAGGGGACGTAGGCTTTTGTTAGAGAGTGCTGGGCCGGGTGCACGCTACCCATGTCGGATGCATTCATATGCAATTCTGATTTCTTATTTATGTACATTTTGCTACCACGACCTATGTTCCACTGTTACTCTCTGATCGCTTGTTTGCACAACTACAGTCTTTGGCATTGAGTATTATACATCAGGCCGGATGAGAGAGAAGAGGAGGGTTATGAAATACAGGGGTAGGCGCAGATTCAGGATGATCGCCCTTATGAGAGTTGCGCGTGATGAGGTGGTACAGAGCGGTAGTTCTTGTCATACGTGTAAAACAAAAATATATGCTACAGTGACCAATCGACCACGTACATTAGAGTATCCCTTTGCATACACCTCTGTCGTTCCCTAGTTGCATATTTTGCTTGTCCACGTCCTTGCCATTCACCGCTTCTTTTGTCATAAACGCTGGGATGAAGGACACGAATTCGATGAGATGTGGGACTCGAGTGGATTTAAAAACGATACCTAACAAATGAAAGTGATGGTCGGACAAGTACATGCGACACACTCGGGGGTCGTTGTGATTTTGGAACCGGTAAACAGGTCAATGAGACGGGCGACCAAAGTAGAGTACCAAGATGGCCCAACTAGATAGTATGTCCGTAAGTATTTTTACCACGAGGAAAACGTATGAAAGCAATATTCGGTCTTGATAGCGGCACAAGGCGGAGTCTCGTCAACTCCGGCGATCCAAGGTGTATTGGGCGCGTAGAAGGTGCGAGCAGCGGTGAATCACCTTCGAAGGCATCAGCGTGCTTCATAAAACTACGTCAAAGGAATGATTGTGATTGTTAAGGAGACAACGAACAAACCGAGGTGGTCATGCAAGGATGTGACTAGCATGGATGCCCTAATCAACGCTCAAGGAATCCCACGCCTGGCAAGTCTCATTGCCAACAAACATACAGTATGGCCAGACGCTCAGTAGGTCCAGCAGGCACAAACTACTCGTGATGCACCTGTACACAGTGGATAAAGCTCCAAAGTGAAGACGGCGATGGACAACCAGTAGAAGTGCGCTCGCAGTTGCTAGAGAAAACAATGAGTGTGAACAATGAACTTACCCACAGCGATGGACAATTACGCGGACGTTCAACGTTCACGCTCTGACAGATGGCTGTTATGCGCCATGATCTTATCCTCCTCGCGACGATGGTCAAATCATCACCAGTTTCATACACCGCGAACGGCGTGCTCTTACTCGCTTTGATGGTGATTACACAGGGGATCCTGCACAGGACGCTTTTGCTAGATATGATTTCCTCGCTCGTATGCTTTCACCACCGCTTTGAGGAGGGATTCCAGCGCGCTAGAACGATGTGAGTAAGCTTCTCTGAATTACACCCATTCGAACCACTTCCAATCCCCATCAGTCGATGCCCAGCAAGTGGCAACCTTGTGAGCAGGGCACAGGAGGCGATGCATTGAATAACAACTTGGACACGGTACCAACGAAGTTGGGTGCGAAAGATCAAGTGTGGCTCTGCGTACACAACGGTGAAGAGCGGCCGAGCGCCGTGGTGGCGATGAATGGTATGCGTCTTTTGCTGATATCCTCATACAAGGAAAAATCATCGTCGATCTAGGGGATTGAGCGGAAGATGACATCGAGGCCTTGCTCGATGTCCAACCCACAACACATTGGAATAGTGTGCGTGCAATACACCCCTGCATCCATGTCTCCTTGTCTCACTCGCCAAGGGCCCACTTCTCGCCCTTACTAATGATAGCGTGGATACCTCTCATGTCATGTTAGAGCTTTTGGCGGCGTATGTTCACGCTTTGCACATTCAAGGTCCCAATCTTTGGTGCAGAATCACTTGTATCATTATTCCAGTGCACCTCTCATGCGATGGTGGTTAGACCATGATATAGGTTAGTTGTGCGCTTGTTGCATACCAAATACTGAATGGTCATCTACGGGTATATTGTTCGTGAAACCGTACCTTCCTCTCTTCCCTCTCGGATACTAAAGAGCACCTGGGCCGTTTTCAACCAACCCTCAAGTCCCACCAAAGGAGAAGTCATCCCAAATCGTCAGAACTGCCAGGTGGCTCATACCTACGAATGGACGTAGGTATATTGCGTCGCCGCCCAAGCCAGCCATCCCCGCCCCCAACCCACTGGCGGCCTAACGCAACTACATGGGTGTGCCCCGGGTGGCTGCGCTGACACCCGTACCCGCTGGTCAGTGGTCATACCCGTACCCGCGCGCAAGGGTGCTGGTGACCCAACCACACGACAACGACGCCTGATGGCGTCGCGCCCTGCCCAGCCCTAGGCACTGTTTGCCCTCTCACCACCTCGCCCTATCACCCACCGCCCTTGCTTGCCTGCTCGCCACCTCGCCCTTTGCCACCTCATCCACTCTCCCTTTCACCCACTTGCTCACTTGCGTCGCCCACTTCCGCCATACCGCGACAACGATGCAGCAACAAGGGAAACGGCACGACGGCTGCATCAAGGGCAGGTACATGCATCCTCCCAGCTGACAAGCACCCAACGTGCGCCCAACGCCACCTTTGCTCGCCTGCTCGCTACCTCGCCCTCCCCCTCCACCAGGTCCACACCATGGCAATGATGTGGCGACAAGGAGAGGGGCACGACAGCCGTACTGAGGATGGGGATGCGAGCTCTTGACTAAAACATCACGACAGGGGAACAATGGGGGGACAACAAGGAGGAAAATGAGGATAACTTGCACTTTGCGGTGTGCAACATGCATCACTGGTTTGTGCTTAGCGTGATATGACATGATACATTTTCCAATTTGATATCATTTCGAGATATCAATATAAGCGATTTTATTCCTAGCTAATGCAGTCATAAACTTCAGTGAATTTCTATG
>JBBPTF010000269.1:0-20354 GCA_038094015.1 Phylloporus cf. gajari | reverse complement strand
GTCTGATGTAGGGGGAGAGTACAAATCTCAAGCATTTGACAAACTATTGCTCGACAACAGGATTCACATTTTCCAGAGTGCTCCCCATACCCCACAACAGAACAGGTGCACTGAGAGATTTATGCACACTATCATGGACAAATCTGAATCCATGAGACTCGAAGCTTGCTTGCCCCAATCCTGGTGGGAGTTTAGTTGGGACCATGCTGTACACTTGTACAATTGTACACCCCTCAAATGTCATAATTGGCATACCCCCTATGAGTTCCTGCACTTGCAGTCCCCAGACATAAGCCATTTATGCATCTTTGGTTGCGGAGCATACATACACATCCCAGAAGATGTTTGCACCAATAAATTAGCCCCTAAGTCTGAACTCATGGTGTATTTAGGCATTGCACCTGGAAATACTTCAAACTTCCTTTTTATGTGTTCTCCCAACAATATTATTTTCACTTCTGCACATGCTCTATTCGATGAGCATTTATTCCCTAAATGTGACAAACCTCAGGCGCGTTGTCCGCTGCCACAGGTCGCTGCTCCACCCCAAGAGGTGGAAGTTCCTCTTCCCAGACCCATTGAAATAGCACCTCCTGCCGTGCCTTCTAACCTAGCACGTCCTCCATCTCCTTGTCCACCCTCTCCTAGTCCTCCTCACACTCCATTGCCTAAAGGACCTTGTCCTGCTCCTCCCACTGCACCACAAAAAAAGCATGCTCCTACTCATCCTCCTCTACCAGCTGTCTCTGCAGTCCCTCAAAGACTGCATCACAAACATCATGTGCCCAAAAGGCCTGACGACGTATATGGTGACAACCATCCTGTACAGCAGGTTAAGGACATAGAGAAGGAATCAAAGTGGAAGAAGCGTGTAGAAGAATCAGATATGCCTGGTCAATTTCCCAGCTCATCCTCTGATCAACCACCCCCAGACAGTCCTTCCACATCAGCTCTTCCTTTCCCTGAAGGAATTGAGTCTGAGGAAGAAGTTGAACGGTTAGGCCATGAAGGGGGAGTATCTTTCCTCTAATATCTTCTCTCCAAGGCGATTACGCATGATACCGTGGATCCCAGTGCTAAACCCATATGCGAATGGACATACAAGGATATACAAAAATTACCTGCTGTAGCCCAAGAAGAGTGGAAAGTTGTATGTCGCGAGCAACTTGAGATGCTAAAGAAACGAGATGTGTACGACATTGTCAATTGACCCAAAGATCGCAAAGTCATTAAGAATAGATGGGTATTCAACGTCAAACCAGACAGTCGTAAAAGAGCGCAATTAGTCACAAAGGGATTCTCCCAGGTTGAAGGTTTAGACTTTGACCAAATCTTCTCTCTAGTCATGCGATATGAGACAGTCAGATTGATGTTGGCTCTCGCTGCACTGGAATCATGGCACATGGAAGCTGTAGACATAAGATCTGCCTATCTATATGGCAATCTAAATGAAGAAATCTACATGGAATTCCCCAAAGGTTTTAAAATCCCAGGGTTCAAAGGCAAAGTCCTAAGATTAAAGAAAGCCCTCTATGGCCTTAAACAAGCTGGATTAGCCTGGTGGAATACACTCAATGAGTCCATGAAAGAACTTGGATTCGAACGTCTGAAATCTGATCCTGGCATCTTCCTTTATAAAAGGAAAGGCTCCCACATGGTAGTAGCCATTGTCTATGTAGATGATGCCATATTCTGTGGTCCCTCCAAGGCCATTGTTGATGAGATTAAGGGACATTTCATGAAGAAATGGGAATGTAGAGATCTTGGTGAAACCAAAGAATTCTTACACATGCACATCCAGCACAAAGATCATCAGATACTAGTCAATCAATGCGCGTATCTTGATAAGATCAAGATTCGGGCTTACCAATGCTAGATCTACTCCCACTCCTTTACCTCAGGGTTATTACCCAATCAAACATAATGGACCTGTTGATCCAGAACTCCAAACTAGATTCCAAACTATTATTGGATCTTTGCTATATCTCATGATTGGCACTTGCCCAGACATTGCATATGCTGTTACAGCATTCTCTAAACATGCTACCAATCCTACCCAAGAACACATAGATAAAGCGCTGTATATCTGCTGCTATCTACTTGGAACTCAAAACTATGCTCTCATCTATGATGGAACAAAAGGATCTGGTCTTATAGCTTGTACAGATTCAGACTGGGCATCTGATCCTAATACTAGACGCTCTCAGACAGGCTGGTTTATTAAACCAGCCAACTGCACCTTCAGCTGGAGATCACGACAACAAGAGCATGTTTCCCTCTCCTCTACAGAAGCTGAATACATTGCACTGTCAGATTGTAGCAGACAAGTAGTTTGGATTAAACAACTACTTAGTGAACTTGGGTATAAACTTAAACCCATTCCTATCTGTGGAGATAATCAAGGATCCATATTCATGGCATCTAATCCTGTCACTGAAACTAGAAACAAACATGTTGAGATCAAATGGCATGTTGTTAGAGACTGGGTTAAAGATGGTACCATTGATGTACTTTTCATTGATGGATCTTCTAATCCTGCAGATATGTTCACCAAAAATCTTGGTCATGTAAAGTTCGAAGAATTCAGATCACAACTGGGACTTAAGATCTTTTAGATTTCATTCTTCCTAGCCATACTCTTTACTATACTCTAATGCTTACACGCCTTAAAACTGGCAACTTAGCAAGGGGGAGTGTTGAACGAGATAGTGAATCGTAGTTCACATTCCTAATTAGGTAGATTAAGTAATCATACCAGTAGTATAGATATTTCGAACTCCACAGCTGAGTTCTAATTAACTCTTGTCTTCCAACCTTTGTGAGCGTCAACCACTCAACACAATGGTGCTTAGCAGCATTCTATCTTGCTGAACCTTTGTATGCTCGACATCAAACCCAATCCAGTGACCACAGCGAGCATGATCATCAAGCTTTGAACCAGACTGATCAAGTACCCAACATTTTGCACCCCAAGATAGCAAGTTACACAAGTCAGGCTTTTTCCCATACAGCATTTTGTATGGCATTTTTCCATCCAGCGCTCAAGTAGCTGACCTATTTTTCACCCAGATAACGTGCAAAAGAGCCTCCCCCCATAAGGTTTTCAGTAATCCACTGTCGTGCAACAAAGTTCACACACGTTCCACAAGAGTCCGATTGAGACGTTCAGCAACACCATTATGTTCTGGCATGTCATGTGTGGTAAGTTTCCTTTCTGTACCATGAGATTTCAAATGACATGAGAATTTGTCAGATAAATACTCCCCCCCATGGTCAGAACATAGACATCGGATAGAGGTCCCATGCTGAGTGTGCAGCCATGATTCAAACTCACAATAGGCCTGAAACATGTTGGATTTTGCTGCCATCAGGTTAACGCATGTATAGCATGTCTGGTCATCTGTAAAAGAGCTGTAATAGCTGCACTTCCTGGGAGTCTGAACAGGCAAAGGTCCCCAAACGTCGGTATGGATTTCATCCCCAAGTTTGTCCGACCGCATGGGTTTATGAACTTTACCAATAGGCTTTCGGGTCGCCTTTCCATATTCACAAGCAGCACACTGGCCCATAGAAGTGTGCTCCAGGTCCAGCATAACATCAGACACCATGCCTTTGGCCAACATGTTGCGGATTGTCCCAACACCAATATGGGACAGATGAATGTGAAGTTCGGCCATAGAGAGCACCTCTGTATCACCCGTGGCCAGGTAGGCATTTGTAGCTTTGTAGAGACCGTTAGAAACACTGACTTCTCCAACCAGAGACCGAGTTGCATCATAAATGCGACACACACCATCAGCAAAAACAGCACAATAGCCACACTCCGTTAGACAGCTTATCAAGACAAGGGTCACACACATAGTTGGGGCATACAAGACGTCCTTCAAAATGAGTTTTGTCTAAGTATCGCCATGACAGAGATCAACCGGAAGGTCTCCCTAACTAATAGTGTTAAAGGTTCCATTATCTGCACTCCGGATAGGCTTGGGTGGGATAGACACAAAGTTCAAGAAGCGTTCGCGACAAGGGGACAGGTGCTGCGAAGCACCACTGTCATACAATTCAGGCATGACATCACTCCAAGCTACAAGTGTGTCAACAGCTTCACTGGCAAGGGAATTGCTGTCAAGTGCAGCAAGCCAAGCGCTGTCTGGTTCATCTGCAGCGGCTATGTTTGCCTTTGGTTTCAACTTTTCATCCTTATCTTTGGATTTCTTACTGCGTGACTTCCAGCTCTTTGGAGCTTGACCAGCTTTACCCCCACCTTCCTCCCAGCAATCTTGGCTTTTATGGCCCAACCAACTGCAGTTGTAACAAGAGCCACTGAACTTGTGCCCTTTCCCTTTTCCTTTCTTCGATGACCCATCAGCTGCAAAAGCTGCATCTTTGCTGCTTGAAGATTTCTTGGCTTTTCCGTCATCCTGCAGTGTGAGGTGATCAAATTCCTCCAAGACAACATCCATAAGATCGTTCACAGTAATGGATTTCTCGTGGATATGCATTGCTGAAGAAAGAGCTGCAAGACCAGGGTTATAAGAGTGTGGAAGTGACATGTATACGATGTTAAAGAGATCCTCATCTGAGACCAGATGTCCAATTGAAATCTTCTCTATATGTGCACATGCATCGCCACCTTCCTTCAGTTTCAGTTCTCCAAGCTGACGATGCATCTCGGTGCCAACCACAACAGACCACTTTTCGAAGAGATCGCTCAGAGTGGTAAAGTATCCATGGGCAGTGTCTTTGCCCATGAGACGAACAAACAAGGTGTTTGGGAGGGTGGTTGTGATCATATGTTGCACCTTCGTATCCTTCTCAAGTCAAGTCATGAGATCTTTGGTGTATTCATCAACCAACTTGATTTCAGCAGACTTGGTTGTTGCCGTCCATCCATCTGGCTTTCCAGCCACTGGATTAACAGGCTTCACCTTACTGCCATCAAGATAGCTGCCAAGACTATGGCTACCAGCAGCAAGTTGGAGTTGGACTTTCCAAGTTGTCCACTCCTTGCTGGACGCATCAAGTTTAGGTAGCTTGACCTCCTCAGATGTAGTACTAGACATCTTGTTGAATATATGCATGTTGGATACAAAGATATATGCATGACTTTAGTCAGAGCGCAGGGCTCATAACCTGTAGAAGTATACTCAGTACGAGATGGAGTCTGCAACTAGTATATTCCACACCTGTAGAAGTATACTACAGAGTATAAGTAAAGTATGAATGAGAAATGATCCAATCTCACCTCAGTACGAGATAGAGTCTGCAACTGAGGTGTAGATATGGTGACACAAAGGTTATCTACTCAGGATTATGTAATATGGAAGATCCTGACTGAGTCCACTTGAACACAACCGAACAGTAAGAACAGAACAACACCAACCTCACAGGATCTCCTAGGGGAGCTTTTCTTGATTTATAGGTCTTTGTCACTGTCTCAACCCTAATATGAGGGTAATGTTCAGGCTCCTTCCCATCCTTGTGCTGGAGGGTATGAGGACGATATCCTAGTGTTTGTATATGTTATGTACATCACGTGGAATTTAATACTCAGACAAACTTTAATCCTCAAACCCTCCAGCAACGGCTGGAACAATTGCTCAACAAGGTTCGTATCCAGATGGCTCAGCATCATCGGCACAGTGACTAAGATTTGCAACAATCAAATAATTAGCAGGATATGACTTATTTGGAAATAGCAAACGAAATAATAATAATAATATACTTATCCTTTCCTTCTTCGTCTTCATGTCATCACAGACCCCTAGTATCGAGGATATACAAGAACAGACACTCACAATATTCAACAAATGGCCATGTCTGTGGCAAGCAGAAGTTGCAAAGGCACTTCTGCAGGGAAACAGGGATGTAGTATGCACCACAGGAACATCGATGGGGAAAACCCTCACCTTTTGGATTCCGCTGGTATTCTGTCCTGATGGTATACAGATCATTGTAACACCATTAAACCAGCTGGGGAAACAACAGGTTGAAGACCTGGAGAGGATGGGAATGTGAGCTATTGCAATCAGCGCCGACACCGCCAGCAAGGATAATTACAAGGTACACACCAGTGCTATCACAATTATACTGTGTTCTAAGTTTTCTTTGTGACATGGCTAGGACATCGAAGAATTAAAATACCGGGCCATTATTATTAGTCCAGAGCAGATGATGAAGCCAGGAGGCAAGTTCGAGAAATTGCTAAGGAAGAAGCAATTCCTTGATCATGTCATAGCAATAGTCTTTGATGAAGCGCACTGCATAACAACATGGGGAAAGTTTAGGCCAGAATACAAGGAGTTTGGACGACTGCAATTCACCCTAAATCACTGCGTGCCATACTTGATCACATCTGTGACGCTGACACCAGAGATATTTCATGGGATCATGAAGGTGCTAGACCCGCATCGAACAGACGATCTGATAAACGTACAAACCTATACAGACCGCCCAAACATTAATCTCTGCGTACGAAGAATAAAGTATTCACTGGCCTCATACAGGGATCTTCTGTTTCTGGTACCAGAGAATTGGAGCGAAGGTGACCCGGTCCCGGTGAAGTTCCTGGTTTTCTTTGATGACATCCAAGATTCTATCTTGGCTACGAAAATGCTCCAGGGACACCTCCCATTGGCATACCACGAGAAGATTGCTTGGTTCAACTCAGATATGACGAGTGAGTACAAAGAGATGCAAGTCAATCATCTACGTACTGGGGACATATGGGGGTTATGTACAACTGAGTCATTTGGAATGGTGAGTTCAGAAACTATCTATAAAGAATATAAGTCATAATCTCTGACAGGGGATGGATGTACCGGATATTGCAATTGTGGTCCAGTGGAGAGCAACATGTAAACTAGTCCAACTATGGCAAAGATGGGGGCGGGCTGCGAGAGCCTGTGACCAAACAGGAACAGCAATATTATTTGCTGAGAAGGACCTATTCAATGACATGTGGGAGGAATGACTTAAGTCTTGCGACAAAAAGCAACAGAGGGGAAACACACAGGACTTCGAGCTCCCTTCACCAAAGCATTTAGCCCTAAGTGGTGCCGATGAGGGATCCATCATGCACAAAGTTCAAAACGTGAATATGAACGTACCTGGTCCATCGCCGGCATTCCCCTCCACCTCCGATAATACTGGCTCAAAGTTGAGGGACTCGATGCTTCCCAGTCCGTTGACCATGCAGGGTGGAGAGGGGGCAATTAAAAGGGCGAAGAAAGAATTAGATCCGGCAATGGATTGCCTTATTAACGCTGACTTTCGAGGAGTGATGTGTTGGCGAAAGGTGATTGAGATTTACTTCCAAAGTGAATATATCAGTGAGTTTCCTATTCTGGAAGAGAATTTGGTGCTGATTTTATAGGGTATAATCCCACAGCTTGTGATCCCTCTTGTCCCCAAGGCTGCATATGGTGTACGCCCTCTAGACCGTCAGCCTGCTGTGATCTTGATAACCCCTCCCACTTCACTGCCTTTGACGTGCCCAATCTGGTCGTACCCAAGCAATCTAACTGTTCCCACATCCCTAAATACACCATGGAAAAAAAGGAGCTTGACCTTTGTAATGCACTGGAGGATTGGAGGGAAGCCAAAGCCATTAGCAAGCGGGGAGCAGCCTGTGCAATGGACTACGGGCCTGGTTTTATCCTCCCAATTACAACACTTGACCGGATAGTTGATTGCACACACCAACTCAAGCTACGAGCAATAGACGATCTTCGGAAGGAGACCCATTGGTCTGGTGCAGTGCTATATGGGGTGGAGGTATTAGCCATCGTCAATAAATTCATTCCGCAGCCATCCAGCCTTCCTCTACTGAACCGAACACCGCTTCCACCGCGCCCTGCTTTACAGCCCCAATCCCAGCCCAAAGTCCCATCTACTGACCATTCTTGAACTGTGCTGATGAGGAATTCGGGGGCAAAGCAGAACAAATGCTCTGCCTGCGGCTTGCCTGGCCATAATAGTGAGCTGTTTTGTTGGTCGACTAAGCCTTGCTAATAGATCCCAGGGCACAGTCATGCATGTTTGATGCACATAAGTCGCTTAGGAAAGGAGAACGGAGAAACCAAGCCCAACATATCAAATGACACAACTAATGAAGTTCCACTGTGTACTTCGCAGATAATCCAACCCACCACTACGTTACAAACCCACTTCGAGTACTATGTCATCTAATGTCAACAAATCCCCACTATCTACCTCCTCATTTCCTTCTTGTCCAAGCTCATCTTCCACCTTTTCCATGAGTATATGTCCTACGTCAATAAGTTCACTTATGCATATTTTACTAGAATGACCTAATTGCATCTTGTACGGTCAGTATTTTTCCAAATGTTTGCATAGCTCTGCAAATGTTTGGACCATATTTGCTTCATTCTTTCTTGAGGAGAGATGGGTATGCAAGAAATGCTTCTGAAATGCTTCGTGGAGGTTATGGTACACTTGGACAAGCGGCGACTCCAAAAGGATGCAGTCAATGGTATGGTTCGAGAACTTGCCACCATTTATGACCTTCGTGAACAGATTGTTCAATTCCACACACCAATTGACAGCACAGAACTTCCCCTTCTTTCCAGTTGGGTTGATCAGGACTGAGTAACGGATAGCATGCCTGGGTTGATTGGCATGAGCAGCTCTGTATGATTATAGTGACACACATACTGCAAACCCTCCGGGTATACAAAGTGTAAGTTCATCAAAAAGTCCGTCATATGGGTTGCATACTTATGCTTCTCAGTTGCCTTGAAGACAAGGATCCATGCAATGATACATGTCTCTGTGCGCCCGATGTCTCCAGAGTTCATTGCGTGAGTGAGTTCCTCATACAACAACAGATACTTATTCAAGATCAATGTGTTCTCTTGTTGCATGTCATGCTCAGCACTGGGCTTTTGGCGTGTCCTGACAATTGTGCGTGTTTTGACAAACTCCCGAGCAAGGATGCCTGCAAGCTCTTTCAGCTGTGTAAATGTAGGCTCCATGGCTGCAAATGCCTCAAGGCTCTGTATCTGTGGATCCCTCCTCCTTAGCAGCTCAAGCCAACAGTTCAGATGTCGACAAATACCGCTGTAGGTAATTAGTTGGTGCATGCGTCAGAATCCCAGTTTTGACTGATAGTGCCCAATCTCCATCAGTCTCAGGATTCCAACATCACGTAGCAAGCTTGTGTCATCACCTCTTGCTGCAGGGGGATATATGAATGCACGCCAGATCGCATCAGCCGCAGCCATCTTTAGATAAAATAATCCTGGTACGAAAACGACATATTGACATCTTCTCCAGGGTGAGTCTTCCATCGCTCAGCGTTGCAAGAGTGCTTGAATACGCTCTCCTGTTCCTAGGTCCCCATGGAATGGTATAACATATTCAGATATGTCTGGCATGTTTGGATTGTGAGCATCCGTTGGATCTTTGATCCCGGCTTGGGCAAGGAGCCCAACAATTGATTCTATGTTCCCAGACACTGTAGAATTGACATACTCCATCGACCGAGCAGCCATAACTGGTGTCTTGACTATCGGTAGTGCTTCCACCACCTCTGGTTCTCCCAACGCATCTCGAAAGCGTCAGAAATATTCAGGACCATGTTCAACTAGGTCCGACAACATTTTCCAAGCGTTGTACCACATCCGATATGATGTTCCATCTGTGTCTACCCTTGTTTGATGGAGCCCAAGTAAGTCTCAGTAAGTTTTTCCCCCTCTTTGTGCCATTGGTCCTCCTATCTGAATATTGTATATTGACTGCTCTCAGAGCACACGAGAGCAGCGAAGATTATCGGCTGTAATTCCGTGCTGTAATGGAAAGAGGATTCCGGAGGTGAGATGCTTCAGACTGTCATTGGACTTCTCGACTCGTTGGTCAGATGTTTTTAGGTCAACATCAAAGTTATCGTATGCATAGCCTGCCAGCATCGAACGTCCAAGGGCTCTAATTGCATGGCTAGATTCTTGTGAAAGCGATTGTATCCCAGTGTTGATTGAGCTAATGGACACTGACAATCCCATGTGTGCAAGTGTCTCAATAACCTTCTGTGGCGCATGCACTGACTGCAAAAAAATGCCCAGCATACTTTGTAGGTAATTTGCTCTTTGGCTGATATTCTGTGCAATTATACTGACAATGATGACTTTTTTCTGAACAGACAATCAGCTGAATTCCAGCTGTCTATGGCATTACTCACAATTGTCAAGACTGCTTGCAACCTGTCAAGATGCCGGCGCGTTGGCTGCCCTCTTCGCATGTCACTACCCTCCAGCGCATCCCAATACATGGTACATTCACTCGCATCATCATCTCCACCTGTCCAGGATGACCCTGTTGTGTACGCTGTCACCACTGAGAGCACTACATCCAGTGCTTCCCATAAACAAGGTGCGTTCCATTCAATGGCCACCGCCAACTTGTCAATACTGTTGAGAATGTCTTATCTTATCTAATCTTATCAGACATTCTATATCAGTCAGCTTATCTTCTTATCTTTTATGTCATCATGATTTCTCATTCATTACTCATCTTTATCATGATGACTGATACATTATTACTCATGCTGACTGATACTGACACTGCTCATTTATTGCTATTGGTCAGTACTTATAGTATGATAAGCGTCTTAAATGCTATTGGCTCAGATAAGAGCCTTTACTGCCATTGGCCATTATTGTTCTATCTATTTAGAACTACTATACACACATACAAACAATCCTGTACTGTATATAAGGAGGAGCTCCCTGCACGTACACTCCTCTAACAGAATCTCCATCATCTGTTCTCTTATACTTGGTGTTTACACTAAGTACTACTGCTATCAAGCAACACTTGACTACCGCCTGCGCTGCGCCTACCCTAGTGAGTAACTCCCACTAGAGTTCATCCTGCAACTGTTTGGAGTCTTCAACTTCAAAAGATACTGAAATCCTCTAGCTGCTCTACATTTGCATGTGCAACATTGAAATGAAGACTGCTGCCTTGCATCGCAACTTGCGCCACCTCGTTCTTGTATGTTTCCATTGCGAGTTTATTAGCTAGATCGTGTACTTTTCGTTTGCCAATCTCCGAGTATTTTGAAACAGTAGCTACTATTTCATCGATCTGTGATGTTAGGCTATGGACTATCAAATCCTCTGCATATTTTCCACCCATGAGTAGGCCAGACATGAATTCCGGGAACGATATCTGGAGCAAATGCATTGCATTTAGGAGCGAATTGACTTTTTGGGAGTTATCCATGCTGACTAAACAGTATGAATCAAATTTGTCAATTGTTGCCACTGTGCCAACGATGCCGAGCTGTCTGGATACGAACCTTGTTGGGCAATTGTTCCAGCCGTTGCTGGAGGGTTTGAGGATTAAAGTTTGTCTGAGTATTAAATTCCACATGATGTACATAACATATACAAACACTAGGATATCGTCCTCATACCCTCCAGCACAAGGATGGGAAGGAGCCTGGGTAATGTTATGATTTCTTTTTCTCTTGCTTAGTCATGTATATACTGGATGCTTTTCTTTTCCTACAATTACTCACCTCCTCTTAGTCATTGGTCCAATGACTTATCATTGCTTCTTAATCATAGTCATTTCCACCATTTTCTTGGAGGTTCCATGCAATTTCATCACATTTTATTTAATCATCTCACTGACTGATCCTGTGTACTAGTGATTCCATCACATTTTATTTAGTCATCTTGCTGACCAATCCTGTGTACTAATAGTTCTTTCATATTCTGTCAGTTTCTCTACCTTAGGTATATAAACCTCCTTCTTCTTTCTTCACTTTCTTTCCTTAAGCTAGCTTCCTCAGAGTTACCACCTGTACCTCTAGACTAGTAATATATATCTTCCTTCATCACTACTTGACTCTTTGAAAGCCTCTATCCCTGCTTCAAACAGGTGGCTTGTCCTCAACACCCTTGACTCCATTACCTTTGGGTAACAGAATCTAGGTTCACTGTATTGTGAACAGACCCAGTCAATGACCAATCACCTGGTACTTCATCATTAAGCTTTTCTGAGGCTATGCTTTGCCCTATCCAGACCAAGTGTAACAGTACTACAGAGTTTATCCCTTATACTAAGATCATCCTAGACTACTGAGGTCACTCCCCTCTATCATCTATAGGGTCACTCTCTCCAGTAGTTACTACTGCCCCTTGGCTATCTGTTACCTACATGACTTACCATGACTAACACCTGGTGAGTATTTCCACCAGAGACTTGTGACTTTCTCCCCTGCATATAAGTATATCATGAGCTCACACTCTACCATGGTACTATAATCAGAGTTATACTTCAATAAAAAGTGCCATTCTCAGATACAATGCAAGAACAGGAGTAGGCCTTGAGAGCTTGGAAAGATGGGTGCAAATACTTCAAGATTAAATTGAAGAACAGCAAACTCAATGACAGACTCATCTGGCTGATGAAACAACCCTAAAGCCCACTAGGGACTTGTCACTAGGTTGCACTAGAAAGCATCAACTTAAGATATCTGACTCTAGGGGAACTACCCAGGAGAACCAGACTGGGGATGCCAGTCAGCCTCTGGAGGTTTATATACTACTGTCCTTGTATGCACATGTTTGTATCAGATCTACCAATATGTATCATATAAGTCCAACCCTGTACCCTAGGAGGCTGTGGCATAGCCCTTGCCTCATATATCAGGTGAGGAATTAATGTCTGCCATCAGGCTATGCCAATGGGTGCAATCCTGTGGTTAAAAGGTCCATGCTTCCATCAAATGGAAGAGAAGAGACAGAAATGAAAAAGAAGTCCAAAAGAAAGAAGTCCATGGAAATAGAAGAGTCCTTGTGTACTTACCTCAGGTTCCAGACCCTTGGAATGTTCTGCTAGGACAATGGCCAGCACTAACTGTGCAACATGGCTGTGACTCCATTTATGGACTAGCACTTACAGTTCAACCTGGCTACAGTCCAGTCCTTGCATTAGAATGCCTTGAGGACCTTCTACTGGTCAAAGAACCTTAGGTAGGTTCACTTGGAAAGAGAAGGACGAAAAATATAATATTGTTACAGCTGATGAGCAATGCCTCTGGAATTGCAATATGTGCTACTAATTAATTGCCATTTAGATCACTGCTTGAGGCTCACATCTGTATAGCCAGTTCAAAACAAGTGCACAAGGTGCTGTTGCAAACACATATGGTTTTGAAGCAGATGAAGCAACTACCACCAAAAAGAAGAACTAGACCCTCATCAAGGACCTCAAGGAGAATTTGATATTCACTTACCATGTATGCTTTGAACTCATGGTGCCATGTTCACTAATGAAATATCTCCTGGCAGGTGTTGCATCCCCACCATGTCAGCTTTTTCAAAAACAAGACTATTCAGCATGTCATCAATGAGGTGCCCTTTGCCAACAGGATGAGTGAGGGAATTAAATGAGCTGACCATTACTGCCCATTCTCTCACACTGAATTTGCACTGACCCTTACTGCAGTACATGTGCAGATCACAGCCTAATCTCATTGACTGACCACTGAAAAGATCAAATGTACAATTGATGAGTGGGCCACTGGCAAACATGAAAAAATTCAGTTTGAGGAGCTGTACAAGCCAAGCTACAAGAAGTATATTGACAAGCTCAATTATTTCCATCAGAAAACCTAGCACAAGGGGCTTGTGTGTGTGATGCTAAGGAAAGTCCTCAAGAATGGAAGGTAAGTACCTTCAACAAGTCTATGTATATACTCTCTGATAAAGTGCAGGTCACACACAGGCATCAATATTATAGAAAGTGAACAGGAAGCTCCATTCATCCTGGATGATGTCATTCAAAATGCTATTCTCAAGTTCAATCAAGAATTTGTGAATGATGCATATATGGGAGATGGGATCAAGTGTGATGAACAGGAGGGATTGGAGGGGGAGATGGCAATGGATGAGGGTGACATGGAGGGCAATGGGATGGATGAGGACAAGATGTAGGGCAATGGGATATGTGAGTATGAGTTTGAAGGTGATGTGTAGTGCAGGGTATATGGTTTGTGTTCAATGGTGTCATAGTAGTTCCATTGTAATGAAGCTCATGCTATATAGTTCATTGTAGTGCTCAGAGCAATCAACTTTGGCTTGCTATGTGAACAATCATTGTGACATGTGAAAACATGTGTCACTATGTCATACTACATATGTTGGGGAAGCCAATACAAGCTCCAAGGACTACAGCTGCTATGTAATGCTATGTTGCATTCTGTTTTTTTTTCCTGATGAAGGGCAGTGGGTTTTACAGCAGGTTCTGTAGGATGAGGGTGGGTTTGATGGCAGTGCTTGGATCTTGCAATACAAGGGCAGCAAGTTTTGTAGCAGGTTTGATGGAAGGGTGGGTTTTGCAAGACAAGGGCAGGTTTGAGGGTGGATGCTTGTATCTTGCAATACAAGGGAGGATGTGTTTTGTGGCTGGTTTCACAAGACAAGAGTGGTGGGTTTTATGGCAGGCTCTGTAGGATGAGGGTGGGTTTGATGGCAGCACCTGGATCTTGCAATACAAGGGTGGCAGGTTTTACAAGACAAGGGTGGGTTTGAGGATGGATGCTTGTATCTTGCAATACAAGGGAGGGCATGTGGCTGGTTTTGCAAGACAAGAGCAGCTGGTTTTGTAAGATAAGGGTGGGTTTGAGGGCAGATGCTTGTATCTTGCAATACAAGGGAGGACATGTCTTACAGCTGGTTTTGCAAGACAAAAGCAGGAAAGGTAGAGAGGCACTCATACACAAGGGGGGGATATATTGCAATACAAGGACAGGTTGTAGCAACAAATTACTGTACAACATGCTATTGCTGTTCTTGCAAAATGGAACTCACAATAATTACCATAAATACTGCAATATACATCCAGGTTCAGGTGATTGAAATATCCATCTTCTTCATCGTCATTCTCAATGCCCGCACTGCACAGATATAATGTCGTTATCGACCGCTAGTTCATAAAACGTGGATATCACCTTGTTCGTTTGAGAATCGTTCACTGCCTACATCGTTCCAATGACGGACCGAAATCTGGCAAACTGCATCGCAGCAGCGAGATGATTCATCTCACCCGGACTCTCTGGTCTCCAACAGTCGTATGACAAGCAAACAGATAAGCAAACTCCAGATTCTGAAAATCGCACTGACTAATGTGTTCGATCGTAAACTTTTCGTCGCGAAGAGCAAACGCGGTCTCACGCGGCTGTGCCAGATTCGGAACACCATGGCACGCAAAATGAGCCCATTCGTTCTTCCCTAGCTCATTTGTGACAGCAGAAATGCGAGAGTCATCCCCTTCGATGCACGTCAAGGTTGCACGACCGTCGATAAGCTGTTCAAATCAGCGCTTACGCTCAAAAGTTTGGCTGCTTGGCCAATGGCAATAGAACGTGGCTCCTCACTGCCAGAGCCACGTAAAGCTAGCGCAAATGAGGGGGGTAAAAGTCGTAGTGCAAGATGAAGCGTAGAGATCTGAGAGGCCCTTTCTGGCGTGGTCTGCAAGGAGCGGTGGTGTGAAGGGGCAACAGAGAGAACTCGGCCGTAGGGCACCACCATTGTGGGGACAGATTTTCTGCAAGACGTTCACGACGTGGAATACGATCTGGTCCCACAGATTGCGCAAGAAAGTCATAAATTCTCCTGCGTATCCATCCAAGTTGCATCCTTTTGTCAAGGTACGGAGTCGCACTGTCAACTTGCGAACGTCTTGTTTCGTAAGTGCGAG
The DNA here is from genome assembly GCA_038094015.1 of Phylloporus cf. gajari. Classification (NCBI taxonomy): domain Eukaryota; kingdom Fungi; phylum Basidiomycota; class Agaricomycetes; order Boletales; family Boletaceae; genus Phylloporus; species Phylloporus cf. gajari. Next base: position 4,622 of record JBBPTF010000269.1, on the reverse strand, counting down.
CGGAATGTGGACAGGATCCCTGTCGGAGAGTACGACGAGTGCATCACAGCCATACTTGCTGGCCTTCACAATGATGACAGGTCCATCTCTGGCTGCGCTTTGGAGATCGGAGAACAGAGAGAGAAGAAGGAATCGAGAGAGACCAGGCAGCTCCCGAATCGTAGATACGACTTTTTGTAAATCCAGGTTGAGATGACGGATTCAATTGTGTTGATCCGGACCAGGTGAATCAAGGGTGTGGCGAACGAGTGAGGTCAGGCGGGAGTACTCCTCGGTCAACGCCCTGCCATCAGGCCCAGAAGAGACAATACCATCGAGTGGAGAGCGGAGATGGGTGAGCTGGCCCCAGAAAACGGCGCGACCTTGTTCAAGGAGCTCTACGGCCATAGCAGGAGAGTGGGCGCGAAGACAATCTGAGAATGCGTCCACTGCGAGCGACGACGAGAATAACTTGTGAAGACAAAGTGTTTGGGTAATAGCGGTGGAGCAGCGAAATGCTGAACAAGTAACCAAAGGGCTGTTCCATTGCAAGAAGTGTCGTAGGGTGTTGAACCTTTCGGCCGCATTAGTCCAGGCTTTGGCGGCAAACAAATCACCCGAGGACACTGTTTGGGACACTAATTCGAGTTCAGTATACGGGGTAAACAGCTCCTTTCTATCCTCGGTGGCTTTATCGGGGTCATCAATCCTGAAAAGGGACAAGTCGCGAGGTTGCTCAAAGACGTTGAGTGATCAGGATGTTCGGGTGGGCGAAGTAAGAGTGCTTCACCATCTCGCCCTTGACACACCCAATAGCCCTGACGACACCCGCGACCTCAGCTCTCAACACCACCTCAGTCTTCATGCTCTCAAAAACGACGACTTGTCGACGCGCTGGCCTAGACTCACACGCACCTCGACGACTAGTCTGCTCCCAGCGACAACAACCACGCCGGGGGTAGCAGCGTAAACGTCATTTTCGTCCCATCTGATGAAGTTGTTCCATCGAGTTGGAGGAGGCTGATGCAGGCACGGCAGATGGCGGAGGTTGAGAAACGATAGCTGTATTTGTCGAGAACGCTGCAAGCGTTGTTGGAAAGATAAGACGTGCAGAGACCGACTTGAATGTGGCTGGAGAAGGACCATGCACAGTAATATCAAAGTGACCAGGAGGCGTGTATTTGAGTGTGACACTACGTTCGTAGACATCTCCAGCAAACCGACGTGAACCAAGCGATGACCTGGGGGCCAGACGGAGCCGTTTGATCTGGAAGGGTAACGTACAGCGCAGCCTGTACAAATACTTGCAGAGAGGGATCTGAAATTGGCGGGAACAACTCTGAATAATGTTCCTCGACGAATCCCGTTTCGACATCACCTTCAATAAGCCCGCAAGTGCTCTGAAGAACTTTAAACTGGTAGCAACATCAACCACTTCATATCCCTCCAGTCCTCGCCTGCTCAAGGCCTCGGTTCGATCCCGTCCATGGACCACAAATTTGGCTATCATTGTGTCATAAAACACACCGGTTTGAGCACCTTCAGTGAATCCTTGTTCAAGGCAGAGAGAGGGTGCGATCGCAATGGAGGTCGTGAAGGCTCACTTGACTCCGTAGCGTGAGGTGGTAATGGAGGTGCAAATACATGCGTAGGGGTGGTAGAGAGACATAAAGGCCAATCAGGAAGAAAGTCATTTCGGGGGTCCTTCACGTAGATCCGCGCCTCGAAGGCGTATCCGACTAGAGGGACGGAGGATTGTGTGAGAGGAAGTGGATTGCCAGCCGCAACCTGTTCCATATGTGAGTAACGAATCCGACGATACCATGTAAGCAATACCTCGAGTTGCCATTCGACCAGGTCAAGGCCAGTTATCCTTTCCGTGACGGGATGTTCGACCTGTAATCGGGCATTCCTAACACCAAATGTCAGTTCAGATTCGTAAAACTCCAAATATCACTTGCATCTCTATAAAATAAAATTTCCGGGAATCGTTGTCAAAGATGAATTCCACCGTACCAGCACCGACATAGTTGAGTGCTCTCGCAGCAGCGATAGCCTTCTCCGACAAGTCTGCACGAAGCTCGGGGGAAAGACCTGGCGCGGGGGCCTGACAAGTGTGTACGGTCAGATAGCCATTCACAATGACGCTTAAACTTTTTTCGCCTCCTCCATGATCTCTTGGTTTCGCCTCTACACAGAGCAATCACGTCCCCAAAGACTGTCCACCCCGCCTAACGTATCTGCAAAGACTTGTACCTCCACGTGTCCTGGTCACTGAATATATTTCTCGACGAGAACATCTGCATCACCAAATGCCTTCAGAGACTCGCGTTTGGCAGACTCCAGGGCATCCATGAACTCGGCAGGGGTGGTCACAATGCGCATGCCTTTGTCACCCCCGCCATGAATGGCTTTGATCAAACCTGCAACCAGGCCTCGGACTAGTCTATCCGCGACGCCTGCAAGGACTCACCGATCTTCTCTGCCTCTGCGAAGAGGAATTCAGAATCTTGGCAGCTGCCGTGACACGCGGCACGCTAACAGCTTTCATCTATGATCGTCGGCAATGCTACAAGGGATCAAAGACGGACGGACTAGAGTGTACCAGACATGATGTTCTTGGATCCACTGACGTACTCCTTCAGTCATTTCACTCTGGGTAGCTGCACAGACATGTACTGACCTCTTGGAACCCATTGAAATAATGGCACTCGACGATGGCCCAATAAATACGATGCCTTCCTCTGCAAGTTGTTCGGCAAACTTGGCATCCTCACTGAGGAAACCATACCTGTACAAACACAATCCGTCAGGATAACACCCGAGCGAGAGGGACGGTACCCTACCCGGGATGGACGGCCTGACATGGTAAACATGCCTCGAGGAATACATGAATAAGACCAACCTGTGCACCACTCTTGTGACATACTTCGACAATCTTGTCTATGCATAACTAAAGGCGGTGCGTCAACGTACTGCATCACCAGCCTACAGTGATTAAGCGCTCGCATGACTCTCTGCTGAAGGTGCAGGGCCTCGTCGGCCTCCAATACATGCAAAGATCGTGCGTCTGCTTCGCCACCATCCTGATCATAACACGACAAGCGATTTCACCCGAAACGTTAGTACATGGACACATGTGACTGAGTCCACACACCCGTTGGCAATGAATATCTTGTCGAAATGAGGCTTCCTCGTGAACGAGGATGGATCCGCTAGCGCATGAACATGAGCACGCGCGAGATTCGATGAATAAGCCTTCTTACTCACTCGAAGCGGCTGTCGCCAGTGCTCGGTGTTGGAACACGCCATTGAAGGTGGGGGGGTTCATGGGTTGACCGCATGCAATGACGTTGTGACATGTTGGTTTTCTTTGTAAAAGGCAAATGTTCCGCTTAAAATAAAAAATAAAATAAAATATCCGACAATTCTGGACCGGCCAACTCACATTCGGAGCTCGAGAACATAATAACCAACTGAAGGCCGCGATTTAGACGTAACTGACGGCACCGCTAGGCGTCCGATTCGGATCCAGAGGTCAGACGGGTGAATCAAAGAAGAGACCCCGAAAACGTGCGGAGGGTGACTGATGACGTGAAGCCGTCGTCGTCGCTTGCTCGCCTTGGCTGAGCTGCCCCTTTATTGGCTCGCACACATCGGCGCTTGGCCGCGGCCTCCTTGGAGTTGGGGAATGAAGTCGAGTGCCTCAGTTATCGATAATGGAAATCAGGCCCTCCGCCCTAGCTGCCAATGTCCCAGTTCAACTTGGAGCTTCTGCACAGAGGAAAAGACGAACCACGAGGCTGAGCGAAACGAGTCGGTATGGCGAAGTGTTAATGTCCGGTACGGCAGGTCTTGCGGATGAGCGCTGAGCCTCCGATTAGCAGAGCACGGTGGTCCGATCCGACGACGTCGCGTGAACAAAGAATACGCCGTCACTGTATCAGGCCAGTGGTGATCTTAGTCGTTCGGGCAACCGTTCTCTCAGTCCGCGCCAATCATGTCTTCGCGCGGAGTTCTGTGACGCACAAATAATGACAAATAATCAGAACTGTGTCTCTTGTTTCCTGTTCGACTCGTCAGAAGGGCAGCACTCAACATGTCACGTCGCAAGTCAAAGTCTACGACCCCAAACCCCCTTATTAAATTAAATTATTGGTTCCGTGGTAGCCCGTTGGAGACTCTGCGGTACATCAAAACGTCGCCGGGTGCCACGGTCTCTGATTTTCAGAAGCAGGTTGTGTCACAGCTCCGGCTTCAAGCTCAGACTACCCTGCAATTCTACCAGGTACCAAAAGATCGCGATTTCTTGATTGACGGGGACTATGAACGCAAGCTTGGCGTGCTTTCCATGAACGAGCTAGGAAGGCCCTTACGTTTTCATCGAACCATAAACTCGTTGTGGGGGAAGGGGGGGCCTAAAGCAGGACATATCCATTTTATTGTCACATCTGGTATGTACTGGTTATGAGTCAAGTATCAGCTGCTTAGCATGAGTCTTCGATAGATCTACTCCCAGTCACGTGCTGGGTTCGAGGCACCAATCGCTCGAGTCAGTCCGAAGTCTGGTTGCGAAACGAGGCAAATCTATGTGAACTCAAGAGCAAGATCCAGGCGTCGTTCCCACGGCTTAAAACAGTCCC
>JBBPTF010000268.1:0-20385 GCA_038094015.1 Phylloporus cf. gajari | reverse complement strand
AGACACTGATGATATTTCACATTTATAGTGATCTAGACAACAAGTTTTCATAGACGAAATATCTTCATATAGTTAGTTATCCACATAGATGTTGCAATGACAATGTTGCAAAGTTTCAAAAATTTAGCTGTGTGAACAAATAAACAACGTCAAGCAAGGTTTCCGCCGACGGCAGTCGGCATTCCCAAGTAGTAGAAAAGGCTGGAGTGTGCGGAGCGTTACCTGAGTCTGCAGTAACAGGCTCTGCAAAAGAGGCAAATAAGTACATGTATTTAGACCCGGGGAACAACCTACTCCTGGGTATTCGGTGCAGCATGTGTTAGACGGTGCAGTCTGACAAGAAGCTGGACCAGAGGTGGAGCAGCCAGAGCCGAGGGCTTGCGACAGCCCGAAAAGGTGAGCTAACAGAACAAAGTATAAGATCATTTGTAGTGAGATGTCGAGACCATCAAGACGCAGGAGGGATGCATGCATAAAAATACCAACCTGTGGGATTCGGTTTGCTCTAGACAGACCATTCAAGTTGTATGCGGACTAAAATTTGATGCTACCCCTGTGGGCCCAAAGAATTCCCCCCAACCGAACAAGCATGACCGACCGTCCTGAGATACGTATCATGGCCCATGGGGAAGGCAAGTGATATTAAAAATAGCACAGGCCTTCTCGCACTTGCAAGAGCAGATTATTTTGACAGATTAGTTATTCGAATCAGTCCAATTCGAGGCCTTGTGGGTGCAACAATTTCTGGACTGGTCTGCGAGGATGGAGTCCTGGCAGAAGCCTCTGAATTTGCACTGTTGTGCAGCGTCCACGCTCCAACCAATAATGCCAAGAAAGAAATGCATGGCCGCGCGTTTTGACAGGACCCATTTAGTCCGGAAGCGAGACGGCCATATGGCTGAGTGAAACGTTGTTGGTAATCTAGAAGGGTGCTGTTCGTCTCCGAGGACGCCAAGCGCGAGTTCCCCCGCATGGTGTAGCTCCACGACCATCCCACGTCGGCATCCCTGAGACCTTGCAAGTTGGCAGTAAGACCCAGAACAAGGAACGAATGACCGTTGACTGTGTGTTGCGACAAGAAAAGCCCTGAGCTTGCCAACGCACAATGTTGAGCGTAGAAGACCAAGTTTATTGTTTGCATATGTGTTCGGTTCACCAACGCTCGTCCATCGGCACTTCACATGAGGCTAGGTTGATGGTCGCAACTATTTCATGACTCCCAGGCGACAAGCAACATATGGGTTAGAACCCTAATCAACATGACCCCGGGAGCCGACTCCCATCTACAACGGCAGTGGGCGCTAGAACACAGCGTGCTGGCCGCGCAGTCTGGGAGGGTTTCGGAGGAACTATGACCAGGCGTTGATGCAAGGATTCAATATCGAATTCATCTGCCAGGAACATTTGGACCGCCGAGTCCTCAACACTTAAGACTGCAAGCCAGTCCATCTATGGACCCAGTGACACCAGCGTAGTTTGCGGTATAACTCCTAGTGCAGTTACCCAACTGGTACCGTTCTTCTGTCTTGTTGTCTGGCACCTGACTCAACCTTTTCATAACCTCGGTGGCGCGAATTCGTTTTGTGAGTACGTCTGGTGAGCTTTTTTGCTCCTGGTCTGTGAAGAGTAGCTGGAATTCTGAATTTCAGACGGGTCTAGCTTGCCTCGTCCTTGAGGTATAGTGTGTTAGTGAAAGAGACGACGAATTCTTGATCCGATCATATCCAAAGCGGCAAGCTATTCAAACGAACCTTCATGAACCACGCGAGACGGAAGGGAACTTGTGTCGTTGCGAATTGAGGAGATGGGCCTACGCAAATAGGTTCATACATGAGTGCATGTGTCATTGAATCCAAGTTACATGATGTGTTACGGACCTTACGGTGACGTGTTACATAGTTGGAATATAATACTCGAGATAGCATCCAGTTCCTGGGATGCGCGAAATTCTACAGAAATCCTTGAATGAGCGAGGGGTCGTGATGCACAGGTAGGGCTGAATCTTCATTGAGTACGCGCTTCGACTTCCACGGCGGCCGCCCATCAGCAGTTTGTTGTCAGGGCAGGCGTCTTGACTCGGCGTTGGCACCGTGGGACAGCCCCACGATGATCCGGGCGGTAGGATTGACCCTCGACTATAGACAGTAGTGAACAGCTTACCTAGTCACCTTGGCGCCTTGCGTGGAAGGTGGCCTGGTCAGTGTCGTGTCTCACATCTCCCATTTGGGCGCTTTTCCTTGAAGAATGAGGAGTTTCAGGTGTGTGGGTGCTTATTTACAACTCCGCGTTTCTCAAGTCCCGAAATGTGGATTGCGCTTACCTTGGGTGAAATTAATGGAGTGGACTGTACTATGTAGACCACGAACAATTGGAGTTGCTTCAAGCACTGTGGAGGAACACTGATGCAGTGGAGATGGCGGGTGCTCCCGTATTAAAGCCCAAGGCTTCATCTTCCATATCAAACTTCAAGACACCTACAAACAACTCTGTCCCCGACATTGCCCCTCGCACCCAAGTGAGTCAGTTGTCTCTTTGACTCGTGTTTCTCTTACTAATACTGACCGTTCACCATTAGACATGTTCAATCAGCGCGAACACCAGCACGCGTACAAGACGACCACGCCCAAGTCCCCTTCTGCTGGTTTCAGGTTTGCGGACTTCATCAATCCTAGACAATGCTTCACCATACTGGAGGCATTCGACATGCACTCTCCCGACCCTAGTCCATTGAACAGCCCTGTTAAGGGCCCACGTCCCCTGGCGGAAGACTCCTCATCCTTCCTGGACATTCCCGGTCGATTCCCGAAGCCTCAACATCCGCATGTCACGCGTCCTGCACCGATTGCCGAAGAGCAACACGCAAAGGACGACCACACCCACACTTCTACTTAGACTCCCCTCCCTAACCCACCTCCCCGCAAAACCCATCGCGGCCTCAAGCATCTCTCGTTCACCAAAGGTCGCAACGGCTCCGGCACCATCCCTCACCACCGCCATGCCCAAAAGATGAAGGAGAAGACGAGCGCGGTGCACAGGCAGTTTCGTGACCGGCGACGTGCAGCGCGGCCGCGTAATCTTACCTCCCTTCGAAGAGAAGCACAAATGCTGATGAAACCCGAGAACATGATCAACGAGGACAAGATCTCCCTCGCGCAAATACGAGAACTTGAGCTCAATGAGAACATGATGCAGGGTCTCGAGGAGTGCCGAGAGCAGATGGCGCGTGGAGGCGTTACATGCGGACGAAGAACGCCAACGTGCCCATGAAGGACGGGAGCGCCAACTTCGTGAAGAGCAGGAGCGCATGTTCCGTGAGGCGCCTGCTCGTCAAGCCGAAAAAGAACGTCACCAGCGCGAGGAAGAACGCCAAATGCGAGAAGTACAAGAGCACCGAGAGCGGGAAGACAGAGAACGTCACGAACGGGAGGAGAGGAGGCGCCGTCTAGATGAGCAGCTTCGAGAGTTTGACCGCAGAGAAGCAGAATTTATGCGGTTTGCTCGCGAAACTAAAGCGCGCCTCGAAAGAGTAGAACGCATGCGCGCTGCCAGGGAAGAGCGCGCTCGCGAACGCCTTGAATGCGAACGGATCGCTAGGGAAGAACAGGAACGCCAGGCCCGCCTCCTTGTCGAACAAGCTCGTCTCGCCGCCAAGAAAGCCGAACAGGAACGCCATTACTTCTCAGTCTACGAAGCCAAATGGAACGAGTTGCGGACCAACGATGCGTTGCCCCTCGTCAATGTGTGCGACATGCCCTGGCCCGTGTTCGGAGTCGTTTCGTCCGCAGAGCAGATCACGTATGAGAACGTGCGGGCGTTCCTATTCCATCCTCAGCGACCTGGTTTCGAAGACAAGACTACACGGGACAAGGTCAAAGCGGAAGTGTTGCGCTTCCATCCCGATAAATTCAACACACGGATTCTACCCAAAATTCAGCCATCACAGCAGGCGGTCGCACAGGCAATTGCTGGCGCGGTAGCAAGGATATTCACGAGCATCATGACTGATGAAGCGGGACAGCAGAACTGAGATAGAATATTTAGGATAGGTGACAGGTAATCACTGAATCATGCTGTCATACTGACTTGCCCAAACCGACACACTCCTTTTATCAAGTAATTTTCCACGTAGTATGAAGCTGTCTTTTACATAAACCATAGTAGTACCTCAAGTAAAGCAAATACACTCCTTCGATCCTCCATCGCGCAAGGCAAGTTCTCGACTCTGTTAGTACATTATAAGGTCACGATGACTTCACTATGATTCCAGATACTGGTAGCAAGATCCCTCACGAGCTCCAACTTCCGCTTCATATCTGCCATCGCAAGACAATTTCCCTCCTCTCCCGATGCAATCCCACACTGCGGAGAGACACTGATCCGTTGCAATGCCTCCTCCGCGGTTTCTCTCATACCGCTCGCCACGACCCGCGCCACCTCGAAGACCCGTTCCTTCAGCTACTTCTTGTCTTCTAGCTCAGAGATTTACTCGTGATTATCCCCAACATGACCGATTTATGCTTTGGAAGGTGTTTCAGTGGTTCAAGCGTGCCTGCACCGTTACCAGACCATGTCAACGATTCGAAAGCAGAGAAGAGTAAATGTGATGCATACCAGCGCGGGGGGTGTCATACTCTAGATAGTAGCAATCCACATTCGCATCGTTGAATAACGTCGCCGCAATTGCGTCATACTCACCCTCCGAAAAATGCATTGACCTAAAGTTTCCTCGGTAGATGTGTGGGCTAACTGTCATGTCCTGTGGACGCGTTGCAAGGCAGTTGTCGTACAGTCGAATATACGCATCAAGGAGGATACCCGGGTCCTCCTCGCCTTCGTTCTTCAACCCTTCCAGCATCAAAATGTCTGAAAAGAATGAGAGGAACGGGGCATCAATTTGGACGTTGCGACACCCAGCGACATACAGGACTGCGAGTTCTTGTTGGTAGGCAACTGCAATATCATTGAATTGACATTCCCGGTCGCTGTACACCCCAGAAGGATATGCATGCTCTCCTTATCGCCACCATGAGCTGCAGCGCCGTTGCGTACAGGAAAGAGAAGGCACACTTACTGTGGAGTAGATAGGAATGCTCCGGCGCTGCCATTGTCAACTTGATATTTTTTACTTCGTCGGGGCGAACGATTTTCTTGAGTGCCTCAAACTGTGGGATATAGCCAGATTTGACATGTCGGATCTTGCCCGTGCATAACTTCAACGTCGCTACTGGTTTGAGATCTACGGAACAGTATGAGGATAACTTTCATAATAAGTAAATGTACCCTTACTTTTGGCAATGAGACCACGTACGCTGGGAACATAGAGCTGCCATGTGATGAAATGTTGAGGAACCAGTGTGTTTTCACAGGCAGATTGACTACGGACATTAGCTTGGACTCTGAGCAAAATGATTGCAAGATACTCGTACCTTCAAACCCCTCCAAATATTCAAAGAATCCATTGTAGAAAATTGTTACTCACAATCAGTTATGTACCGATCGCGTTAGGTTGTATACTAAGACATACATGCGGCGCCTAGTACGCGACTCGACATCAGTATTGTGACGACTACTGTGCCATCTCACCAACCTGTATTCCATCTGTGATCCCCTTTATTCCAACTTGCCGCTGGAGACCAACTGCATCTACAATGGCGCGATCTTCGATCTCCCGTAGTTGTTCTTCTGCTAACTCTTTCTTGTGAAACATTTTGCGCGCCTCCAGGAAATAGTCCGGATGGAGTAGAGAGCCAACATGCTCGGCACGGAAAGGGGGTGTATCTTTGGGTCCCATGTTCAGCAGAACGCAGCTTCCACAATGACCCTTGCGGAGTCGCTATAAAATGGCGTAGACGGAGCTCCTCGAGTGACGTGGAACACGCCGGCACGTAGTAATTCGGCTCGGCTATTTCCTTGCGAGGACTCGAGGCAGCGCTTCAGCTATTAGTCGGGTATCAGTTACTTAGAGGTGAAGCCATTACACTAAACACATCGCCTGCGAAGGGTTGGTCAGCCAGCAAAGGGTTTTTCACCAGCTCCGACTCGAAGGTTGCTGTGAGAGGCAACATTGATACGAGAGTATTACGAAATGGTCACAGTGACCGTCTCGGATGCCGTCCCTTAATCCGATCTCCGCAGTCAACACTTATACTAGGCTTTCACCTGAAGGAAGTAAATGACTCACATATATCCGGTGAGAATAGAACTCTGCTGACTACCTAAGGGTGCCAGCTCAGTGGGCAGTGCGTTCGATGCAAAGTTTCAGCTGCAGGGGCCCCCAAGCTCCGTCAACAGGCTTCAACATTGTTTGATCGAACTTCTCTCGCCTTCCTCTAAACATGACACATAAGGACACACTCCCTTTCCGTGCCGAGAATGTTGGCTCTCTACTCCATCCGGACTATCTCCTGGAAGCGCGCAAAATGTTTCACAAGAAAGAGTTAACAGAAGAACAACTACGAGAGATCGAAGATCGCGCCATTGTAGATGCAGTTGATCTCCAGCGGCAAGTTGGAATAAAGGGGGTCATAGATGGCGAATACAGGTTGGTGAGGTGGCGTCGTTGTCGTCACAATATTCATATCAAGTCGCTTACTAGGCGCTGCATGTACGTCTCAGTACACAACTTGACACAATTTATAGCTGATTGCGAACAACAAGGTTCTATGATGGGTTCTTTGAATACCTAGAGGCTTTGAATGTATGAGCACCTTGTGATGGAGACCTAGCTAATTTCTTCTAAAGTGGTGCCCGATGCACCCTTGTCGATTTACAAGGTGATCTGACTATGGAAACATTTGGGTTATTCAACGTCTCATCAGTATGACAGCCCTATATTCCTTGGGTGCGCGGCTTCGTTGACGATAGTATGGGCATATTTACACACCATGGAACCATTATCTACATCATTCCCCAGACCTTAAGCCACCACCAGCAGTGTTATGTACGGACAAGATTAGATATGTCAAATCTGGCTATATTTATCAGTTCGAGGCTCTCAAGAAAACCGTTCACACCGACGAAATCAAAAGCATCAAGTTGACGATGGCAGCGCCTGAGTCAGCCTACACATCTGCCGAGGAAACATGAAGTTAATACATTTTTCGGAGGGGAGTTACGATCCTATTGCAGCGAAGGTATTCAACGATGTGAACGTAGATTGTTACTATCTCGAGTATGATACCCCCCTTGCTGGTATGTATCACCTTCCGCTTATTTCCTGCTTTCGAATTGTTGACTGGGTCTGTCGTACTCGTGACTGCGCAGGGGCTTTCAAACCACTGAAATATCTTCCAAAGCATAAATCAGTCGTGTTGGGGGTAATCACGAGTAAATTCCCTGAGCTAGAAGACAAGGAACGGCTGAAGGAACGTGTCCTCGAGGCAGCACGGATTGTAGCGAACGGTACAGGGGAAACTGTGGATGAAGCGTTGCAGTGGATCACTGTGTCCCTGCAGTGTGGGTTTGCGTCACACGAAGATGGCAGTCGTCTCACGGCGGCAGATATGAAACGGAAGCTGGAGCTTGTGAGGGGTCTTGCTGTCAGCATCTGGGTAGACGTGCGACCGTGGTAAATATATGCACTAAATATCAGTGTTTCATCCAATAAATGAGGTTTGGTACTACTACTAGACGAGATCGAAGTTATGGCCCATGTGCATCAGAGTTTAAGTATGAACGCAGGTTGAGAGCTAGTCATATCATCTCCGACTCATATGGCTGTAGTCTACTACTTCAGTGAGCTAAGGCTGTTGATTGGATGCGACTGATCGTGATAGGCAGGGGATAGAATCGACCTACGACGCACTGCGCGTCTATAGTGCATCTCGGTATATCAAGCAGCTGCCTAGCATATGTGATTAGAAACATCCGATGTGACAGACTAAGTAATGTATAATCGAAGACGAATTACATCAAGAGATAAATGAACTACGTAGTAAACAAACTCGAGGTGAAATAGAACAAGAACCATAGATCTATGGGCACCGTCGTCGCATGCCCCGAATCAACGTCTTGGTCACCGACTCACCACACGAACATTTCACTTGCTTAATCCAATCTCCTTCATAATTTCCAACGACGCAAATTGCCTTCCGCTACCTTTAGCTTGGCAAATCCCCTTTAAATGTTTCGCTGCTGCCCTAAACATGATCGCCTCCTGAGTAGCCCCTGTCCCCCTCACCAACGCTTGACCAAATTCCTCTGCTTGAACATCCGGCGCATGGCTTCGATTTCCGAAAATACCAATGTTCAAGGTCTCGACGCGGCTTGCAAATTGGTACGTATCAAGCCATACTGGAAGGATGATTTGGGGGATGCCAGACCTATCACAAACCAAGTCCGATTACACTGCGCGGACCACAAACGAAACGCTCACAAAATACCCTCGTGGAATGAATTCGCCCTGCCGTGGTGGACCATACAGACCATGTTGGGGTGCTGTAACACCGAGACCGGTTCAGGGTCTAACCAGACGACCAACTTTAAACAGGCGATCAACTTCACCCTTCCTTCTTCGATCTCCTTGCCGATGATTTCGTGAATTACTTTTTCAAAGTCTCCCCTCGCCTTGGCCTTCCAAAGCACCCGCAACTTGTCGACACCCTTTGTATCGTGGTGATCCAGCAATATACAAATTGCCCCACTAATTCCCCTTGCAATATTTCCATCAGAGACTACATGGGACCCCAGGTTAATCATCACTGTCGGTCCATCATTCAGCCATTTCGTCAGTGCTGGGTCACGCACCTCGAGAGGGCCAAAAGGAGGGATGACAGGTCTGCACAGGCGCATCTCATTGGGAATGAATACCAATGGGAAGTCTGTTTCGACCAGGGCGGGATGGATATATGTCACTCCGGGCCGCAATCGGGCCAAGCATGGATCCAATGCCAAGAGAACGATGGATCGCTTGAATCTCCTTATTGTCTGGATAATTTATGGACCATATGATAGGTTGTATGACGAGGTATATGTTCAAGGGAATTTGCCACCATTTAAGGGGAAATGGAAATCCAGACGATATGCTGGCGAAGGATCAATGAGTAACTCAAAAGGGCAAAAGCCATAACTGACATCGGATATTTCCAGAACATCGAGAAATAAGGCTGGGCTGCTACTGCCACATCTACGATGGAGGTTACCACCAACACTATGAACTATTGTTGCAGCAGGACGGAGGTGTCCATGGCAAGACAGAACAGTGAATCTACCGCAACTATGTCTGGTTTATTGTTGTGATGATCTCCTTACAGCTATCGATAACTGCAAGGCACTCCTTCTAACTCCAGGGTACGAGATTGTACCAAACGTTAGGAATGTATCCGAAGCTGATATGCCAGGGGGATGCCGAAGGTCTGGGATGGTATAACCGCGCTCTATGAGGGCTTCCTGCCACGGGATACAACCTTTGCATTCACAAAAGGTAACGGAGCTGATGGCTTTACCGTCAGAAGACGCGAGACCCGGTCTCTGAGTGATGCGAAGGACGCAGTGTAGACATTGACGCCTGCGAGGGCAAGTTCGTATGAGATTGCCAGAACCATGTTAGCCTGGCCATACTCTGGATATGTGAAAATGGGCACAGAAGGAAGAATCACGGAGAATGGTTCAGCTTACTAGAGAGCGGCTAGTTGGAGTCTTTTTCTCTTCTCTGACGGGACCCTACTATATCAGCCGACGGCGGCTGCATCCGTTCTGGAAGAATATATGTTCCGCATAAGTTGCATTAGCGAAGCCGGCTCTTTGTATTAGTCCACCCTTAACCTCACCGCAGATTCGAAGCAAACAAAGAAACGGATAACTCTTAAACGGAATCTGGTATGTCCAAAATGATGCGACACGCAGCATGTCTCCAAAAAGCAGTCATCCAGGATGGAGCCATTACTACCTACGACGGAGGACGAAATAGACGAGCGGCATGCGGATGATCGTCATCTTTGGAATATGTCACCTTACCCATGAACCAACAGTCACAAATGGACTCGGCAAGTTCCAAGGTCTGGGGCTGTTCTTCACCAGCACTGAGCTACTTCATGAATGCCCTCGAGATCACCACACGTCACTCGTTTCACGAATGCATTGAGACGTTCAACACGATACGCACCATTCGGTTTCGCTTTCTTGTCCATCTGATTGCAGTCAAAAAAGGGGACGGCCTAGGGGCTTGGATTTTGAACCGGATTATTGCCACCAAGATATGCAGTCAAGACGCCGTGGGAGTCCGACAGCGATGGTAACCGTGAACTTGGATTGGGGACTTCTATGGTATACTCCAAACACAAATGGAGACAGCTTCAGGTCCTATGGGAAGAACATGTCGCAAAGTGAGGGTACACACAGTGGAGGGTGATTTATTTGAAGAACACTAGATAGTGGTGCTAAGGAAAAAGCGAAACGCAGAGGCGAGGACCAAGGTCGTATAGGCGTGCGCTGCATCTTCTAGAGAAAGTGAGTAGGTGTAATAGACATACATACTCGATAATACCGAGACAAGAGATGCCTGTTAATAGCGAAGAAGTCCTAAGGGGTATTGGAGGGTGAGAGTGATGTACCAATTGCTTGCCTGGATAGCTGAAGAATTTAGTTTTCAACAGGTCTGGCTTGCCAAATACATAAGCCAGCATCCAGCTGCCTGGAAGCCTTCATGAATATTGGCGCGATGGCGTTCGCGAATCAAAGCCGCCGTCTGCCGGGCCCGGGGGTCCAAGCGGAAAAATTTAGCTGGCAAGCGTCACCAGTGAGGGTCCTGGGGAATACTTGGGAAGTGATTGTTCAAGGAACTTTGACGTACCAGAGGCAATAAAAGGGAACTTGTATCATTCGCGATTTTGAACTTGCCGATAGGCTTAAGCGAGTGAATATATGGCATCGTCGGACACTTCACGCTCTCTAGAACGGCGTAAAGTAACCCAATAACATTAAGTAACTAATCGTGACCGCTCATCTACGACTATGACGCCACCTAGCTTTGTGTTGTAATGAGCAGTAGTAGTGCATGTGTTGGGACTCTGTCTCCAGGCTATCGCCATGGACTCTGAGTGTCCAAGGTCATGCCGTGACGCCGCTGGGATGTTGGTGCGTTCTTCAAGTATCGTGGTAGCCCACTGGCAACTGGGTTGGTGCCCCATTTGAGGACACTGGTTGATGGTGCGGGATCATGATAGTATATGCCGTAGGTTGACCAAAATATGAGGTGATGAAGTTGAGTCAGCGAAGACTCCGGAGAGTAACCTGTGTGGATACTAATAAGTCGAGCGGGACGTAGTGCTAGCCTGAGCCTGAGTGGGCCGCATACCAGCGGCGGCCTAGTCACATCTCTCCGTCTATTTCCTTCATTCAACTTATCAGTATTGAAATTTACATCAATCTTATTTCGGCTTATTTGTAGCTTAAACAGTCTTGCGCGCCAAGCACTTGGGCATGTTAGCAACTTGTTTTGCTAAAACGTCTCACACTGCCTGGTAAATTTACATGTGTAGTACTATCAAATCACTAGTAATATACAAGCCATCGGGCAGTTAAGTATTGGCGTGGGCGAGTTGTTCCTTGTCCTCCGAGTCGTTGCCGTCATGCAATTGCGTTGTCGTCATTGTCATTGTCTCTTCACCCTCATACTTGCCATCGTTGTGCGGGCAGTGTGGGTGCAATCGCGTTGTCGTTGTCTTCCCCCCGTTGTCGTGACCTCATCGACATCCCCGACACGTTGCGGTTGTGTCCTGGTAGCAACCGCTTCCCCGTCGTCACGTGTCCTCCACCGTCTTCGTTGTCCCGTACGTGGGGCACGCAGACGAGCCTTTGGCTTCAGCGACTTGTTGACTACCAGGAGAGGGCGTGTGGGAGTAGGCCCATGGCCCATGCATTGGCATCGTCGTCCTGTTGTCGCCCTCGCCTTCGCTGTCACCACGTCTGGTGCGGGTGCAGTTGCGCATGTGGCATTGTGGTGTCGTCGTCGTCTCCCTGGCCTATTCGCTGTACCCTGGTCTTCGTTCCCTTGTCATGGCACGCTATGGCCGTGGTCACGCGCACGTCGGTGTCAATGCCGTCCCCGTCGTCGTAGTGGCAAAGGTCGCAGCGTTGATACAGTGCTGCCGTCTTCGTCACATGCATTGCACCGTGTTGGCGTCGACATCGCGGCAGGGGGAGAGGTTATTGTTGAAGATGCGACGCGCCGCAGCGCCGACTAAGAGTGGGGCGAGTGGTGATGGCAGAGGTACGGCATCGTCGTCGTTACGCGCATCGCACTGCGGTTGAGTCCACATCGTAGGATGGTGTATCGTCGCCGTTGTTGCATGCGTCGCAATGCATCGACCGGTGGTGAGGGCAAGGCCTGGCATTATAACATGGTGATTCCGAAGGATTCCGTCGTTAAACGGGCCGTTGGACTCGTTGATAGCACAGAGAGACGGGGTGGTGCCGCTAGACTCAGGTCATCGTCGTCATTGCCCTCATTGTCACCACATCAGGCGGTGGGTGTGGTTGCACGCACGTCATGATTATCGCGTGCGTCTAGTGGTCAGTCGGTGAGACCAGCGCAACTGATGGCATGACCGGGAGGGGGACAAGGTTGTCGCCCGTCCCGATGTGTGGCGAGGCAATGCCTTATTATTATGCAAGATGCCACTAAGGGATACCACGGTCAGTTTGTTGGGTGCAGATTGGGTGGCGTAAGCAGGTCAGATAGGGGCGCGCAAACAGTCGTGTTGCGAGGGAGAGTGGGATGGGGTGAGCACTCGGAGGGGCGAGGTATGAGCACGAACGACAAACCTACGTCTCTGGACACGGGTGTAGGGACCGTGAGGGAGGTAGAGGGTGCCGTTGAACGGTGAACGACTAAGCAGGTGTGAACATGTAACGTTATCCGAGTAAATTTACAAGCTGTGCCCCCCGTATCGGGCAATTGTCACGTGCCGTGCGGCACGTGCTGGCGCGCCTGTCGCGTCGGGGAGGGCACGGTCGGGGTCGAGCGCTGCGGATGGCGGCGAAGCTCGCTCGGAACGGATCGTCGGGGCTTCGAGAGGGTTGGGGCTCCTTCTGGAATGAATTGTATGCACAGAAACAGCGAGCTACGGCGAAATACACGCAAGTAAAGTGCAGTAAAGTGTGATAAGTGCCCGTTTAGCGGGCATAAAGTGAGGTAAGTGAGCCAGCCCGAGAAATTTACAAAATTTACATGTAAAAATCGTAAATGCGGGTTGTCCCTGTAAATTTTTTCTCGGGCCGGGCTGCGCCCGGACCCCCAGCTTGACTCGAGTACATTTCGCACCAGGATTTCGATATCCGCAATGCCGTTCAGTGGCTGCGTGCGCTGCCGCGCGTGAACACCACCCCAGGTCAGTTGGAAGGCCCCATTGTGGCCCACAGGTCTTTTTTTCCGTCTCGTAGGTACATGTAGCGGTAGTACTACCTATTAGAAGCACTGGCTCCCCCTCCCGAGGCCTCACCCACCCTGCCCATCCATCGTCCATCCGTCTGCAATGCTCCTTGCACGAGTGTGAGCATGCATGGGCGCGAGACTCGCGGCTCTCGGCAAGTCGGCACTCCGTCGGCATTTGCCAATTTACAAGATTTACAGGCTGTGCCCCCGCACAGCTTGTAAATTTACTCCATTCAACCTGTTTGCCGCCAATCCGTGACCCCCCCAGTCCATTCACGTGCACTCCAACCCATTCGCACCCACCCATGGTCCTTTTCCGTCTCCCCGTCTTGACTTCTGGAGGCGCAGCCAGCACGCACTCCCACCATCGGTTCACAGCTTCCCTTACCTTTCCGTCCCCCTACCGCAGGCCCAAGGACGCACTTCCTGTCTCGAACCAGATGTCGAGCAAGGTCTCCCTCCTTGACCGTACTCACGTTAAGTACCATAACCATGCAACAACTCCAAATAAGGCTCCAACAGGCTGAAAATGACATTCGACGACTTCACATGTGTGTATCCCCGCTTCATGTCTACTCCCCCTATTCATTCCCCCTCCAGCGTCAATGAAGCGTTGATGTCTGGCACCTGACACGCCCCCATGCCGTGACGTTGACGCCAATGCGCTGCGACACACTCAGCAACGATGATGGCCGCGCCGCAACATTTCCACCACCACCCTTCAATTAGCGTGTTGCGACACGCGCAACAATGATGACGTCCCCCCCCTGCCACGACATTGATGCCAACGCGGTGCGACGCGCATGACGACGACGGCTGTGCCATGCCATTGCCACCACCACCCTCCGCTGGCACATTGCGACACGCAGCGACGAAACCTCCCCCTGCCATGATGTCGACTCATCAACGCCGCAACCTTTGCCACCGGGACAGCGTTGACGTTGACCCGTCACCACCAACAACATTGCAAGGACGCCGACACGTGCGCAACCGCACCCGTGGAATGATGGGGAGGCGATGACAGCGCAACGCACGACAAGGGAACAGCAAAGAGGACAGGGAGATGATGACAACGACACCACGACGCCGATGCGTGCATAACTGCACTCGCACCAAGAGACGTGGTGACAATGAGGACGAGGGCAACAACAGGACGACGATGCTGGCGCATGCGCCTGTGCCCGCACGCCCACACGTCTCCCTCTAGCAGCAAACGAGCTCAATGGTTCGTCGACGACGACCACTACATGACAACGGTGATGAGGAGAAGGAGCGACTCGCTTAACCTCGTGTACTAGTATGTACTGACAATGCACTGGTAGTGCAAAAAATCAATAAACACTTTCTGCGCCAACAAAGCAATGTATCTTCACCGGTATGCTCATACACATTGAGAAGAAGGTAGCCCACAACATCCTATTTATCTTCGATTTTTATCTGCTCGTGTTCGAAGAGCGGATGACTTCCGGTTTTTGACCCCCTTTTGCGCCTGATGTGCAAAAATCACATTTCTCATGAATCATCAGTTCAAATGCACTGAGGCGTGTGGACGTTCATTCCCAGAACCCCGAAGACTTTCCTGTCACCAAGACGTTTGCCAGGTTTGGAGATCGCGCTGTATTGAACAGAGGCGGCAAGTGCTTCTACTCTCTGAGTCGAGGGATGGGCCCAAAAGTCGCTCGGGAGCGAGCACACCAAGTCCAAAGCAACAGAGAGTTGAAGACGACGACGACCAAGACCAAGTGATTTACCTTGTTGTTGCTGTGGTTAAGTTATCGTTGAAACATAACTGATACAGTCTGAGTCGCAGCCTCGAAGCCAAGGTGAAGATTCATCTGAGGCAGTGGCTTTAGCAAGCCAACTCGGAGAGCCATCAGCGGTAGCGTTGGCTGACTACGTCAACACTGTAAGTGTTAGCATTGACCGCTGAGTCCTGTAATCACTAGTAACTGGAATACTACTACTAGCCACGATGTTCCTATGACCTGAATTATCATGAACGCCACAGGCATCATGCACGAGGACAAGCACAACCGCTACCTTACGGACGAAGAACTGGACGCCATTCTGCCGGCCACAGGGTACGTCATTATTACAGCTATGCACCAATGGTTACCCCCCGCGAGTTAATGTCGACGCCCATCACTGAAGCCGGGGGTTTCCATATACAAGAGTCGTGTGATGCCACCGCCATTGCCGCAGCAGCAGGTCTTGCCCCTGAGCTGCCCACTGAGATCCCTGGAGTTGGCAACCTTGCCTTCTTCAAGTCAGAAGACGCTTACTACTTTGCGAATATTCTGAAAGAGGAGGACGAGACTGAGCCTTCAGTGGATGAAACGGAGGAACGCAAGATCGTGCGGCTTCTATTGAAGATCAAGAATGGCACGCCACCAGTCCAAAAGACTGCCCTTCGTCATATTACAGACCAAGCTCGCGAATTCGGCGCTGGTCCACTTTTTGATAAAATTCTCCCGCTACTCATGGAACGTACACTAGAGGATCAGGAGCGCCATCTGTATCGACCGCGTCTTGTACAAGCTCAACGATCTTGTTCGCCCATACGTACACAAGACCCTGGTCATCATTGAGCCACTGCTCATTGACGAAGACTACTATGCTCGCGTAGAAGGTCGTGAATTTATTTCCAATCTCTCCAAAGTGGCAGGGCTCGCCCACATGTCTACCATGCGACCCGACATTGATCACGCCGACAAGTACGTTTGCAACACGACTGCGCGTGCGTTCTCCATCATTGCTTCCGCCCTCGGTATCTTTTCGTTACTTCCCTTCCTCAAGGCTGTGTCGTAGCAAAAAGTCACGGCAAGCGCGGCACACCACCATTCGAACCGTCCAACAGATCGCCACCATGATGGGCTGTATAGCTCATGGACTTACAGACGAGCAGCAGAAAGTCAGGACGATGACAGCGCTTGGCCTTACTGCTGAAGCCGAAGCCGCGGCACCCTATCATTTGACAAGGTTCTCAAGGCTCTGTGGCTTTGTATCCGTCTACACCGCGGCGAAGGTCTCGCCGCCTTCCTGAAGGCAATTGGCTTCATCATCCCCTCATGGACCCAGAATACGCCTCTTATTATACAAAAGAGGTTACCGTCATCCTTATCCGCGAGTTCCAGACATCCGACGAAGAGATGAAGAAGATCGTACTCAAAGTCGTCAAGCAAGGTGCCGCCACAGAGGGCGTCACTGCCCAATATATAAAAAAGACATTCTTCCCGATTTCCTCAAGTCATGAGTCCGGGTTCGTCGCATGGCGCTGGACAGGCGGAACTACCGGCAGGTCGTGGAAACAACTGTAGAACTCGCACAAAAGCAGGTGTTTCGGAGATTGTCGGTGGGATTGTCAACGAGCTGAAGGATGAAGCGGAGCCATACCGGACGATGGTTATGGAGACCATCACCAAGGTCGTCGCGACTCTCGGTGCCTCCGACATTAACGAAGGTTTTGAAGTTCGACTGGTAGACGGTTATCTATTCATTCCAGGAGCAGACTACTGAAGACCAAGTCATGTTGGGTGGTTTCGGTACTGTCGTGAACGCTCTCGGCATTCGCGTCAAACCGTATCTTACGCAGATCGTCTCGATGATCCTGTGGCGTCTTAATAACAAGAATGCCAGAGTCCGTCAGCAGGTAGCCGACTTGACTACGCGACTTGCGGCCGTCATCAAGCAATGTAGTGAGGACCAACTTTTGAGTAAGCTCGGTCTCGTCCTGTTTGAGCAGCTGGGTGAAGAATACTCCGACACACTCAGCAGTATTGTTGCTGCCGAGGGTGTGATCACGAACGTCATTGGTATGGCCTAGATGAATCCCGCGGTCAAAGACCTTTGTAGGTGTTGTATGTACTGGTGACGTTCTATGACTAGTCCCATACACAGTACCGCGTTTGACATCTATTCTTCGTAACCGAAAAGGTGCAAGAAGCCTTCATCGACTTGATTGGTCGTATTGGTAAGCCACGTCCATCATCATGGTCTCATCGTACTGAAGTGCGCCGCTAGCTGATCACGGAGCTGAATTCGTACCAACCAGAGAGTGGAAGCGTATCTGTTTCAAGCTCTTGGATTTATTGAAGGCCACATCCGCATGTCTCAGCCACAATAGCAATCACAACGTACTGCAGACACGGCTCTGACGCTCCTGCATACAGAGGTTGGTGAGGAAAACCGAGAGGACGTCTTGCGGACCCAAACTCTTCGCAATGTAGACAAAAGAGTTTACAGCCGCTCGTCGAATGCCCTTTTTGTGAGTGATCTAGCTTGTTTATTAACTTTATAGGCTTATAGCCATCTAGCCTTCACGTATATACCTGCAATTCTCAACAATACCGTACAGCGGAGGGACTGGTTGTCTCAAGGCCTCAACCTTCGTATTCGAATATGTTGGTCCGCAATCCACCTACTACATAGACTCAATAGTTACTATGCTCGAGGATGCCCCCACAGACCATGATCTCGTCCACCGTCAAACGGCGAGACCCCCGAGTGTTGTAATGGAGCAAGACAGATCAGCCACGGTAAAACACTGATTGATTGCAGTATAAATGCATGATGTAACTGACCTCACCGCCTGCCATTCATCCATAGACTGCCAAGGATGTTTCATACCATGCTGTGTGCTGCCTTGGATCAGTGAGTGGATATTTGTAGGATCGCTGATTGATCCCAGCTGATATTCCGTTCTCTCTGCACTCGGAGCACAGCATCAGTGTACCTTTTGGTTGTGTCGCGGCACTATGACCCCAAATATCACCCTTGGGGGAAACTGGTTGTGCAATGTGATGGATGGCGGCCATGAAAAGGCATCTAACACTCACGTACGTCATGTCGTGCTCGCATGTTGTTTAGCAAGTCTAATATTGCAGTTACGTAGGGAGCGAGGCATTGAGAACATGCATCCGTCTCGTATCATTATTGGACGATAAACTTCGGGGCAGCTGGTGTGTGGACGGTTACGCAGTGACCTTGCCTAGCGTAGTATATGCTCGTGGTCGATCGATAAACTACCTTCATGGGTGGCCTCCCCTGTACAATGCGCCGCACAAGGCCATGGGATGCCCCCATCTGGCGTCGCTGTATGCAGATATCACCGCACCAATGTACCAGAGGTCACCCATTTATATACCAGTGGTTTCTTACTGAACAAATAGTGTAGGCCTCTGTATCACTTTCGATCTTGCTATCGTCCACTTCAATGGTTATGCGCCAATGCAGGAGCATTTGCGAGTGCTTTAGTTGGCATACCGAGGAGGATACACTCCTTATGTTTGTTGACTCTGAGCGCACAGTGTCGCTAACGGACTCAACGGGCTATTCTTGGTTACCATCCATTTCAAGGTTAATTTGACACATACTGTGTGCTCGACCTTCAATCTCGTTTTTGAAGTCCAAGACTCCAAATGGTCGCAGGATGAACTCTAGTGGGAGAAACTCACTAGGGTAGGCGCAGCGTAGGCGGCAGTCAGGTGTTGTAGGATAGCGATAGTACTCAGTGTAGACACCAAGTATGAGAGCGAGAACAGATGATAGAGATTCTGTTAGAGGAGCATACGTGAGGGAGCTCCTCCTTATATACAGTACAGGATTGTTTGTACGTGTGTATAGTAGTTCTAAATAGATAGAACAATAACAGCCAATGGCAGTAAAGGCTCTTATCTGAGCCAATAGCGTTTAAGACACTTATCGTACTATAAGTACTGGCCAATAGCAATAAATGAGCAGTGTCAGTATCAGTCAGCATGAGTAATAATGTATCAGTCATCATGATAAGGATGAGTAATGAATGAGAAATCATGATGACGTTAAAGATATGAAGATAAGCTGACCGATATAGAATGTCTGATAAGATTAGATAAGATAAGACATTCTCAACACTCCTCCTCACTGTTCATGTATGGGACAGTGTAAGGAAAGGTTTCGCAAACCCTCTAGGAATTTTACCTTTCCTAGGTTTTTTGTGAAGATATCTGCGAACTGTCAATTAGTAGGAACATAAAAGAGTTCTACTTCGTTGTTTTCAACAGCTTCTCGGATGTAGTGTTGTGGAATTCGAATGTGTTTCGTTCTTCCTTCTTGAACTGGGTTGGATGCTATAAAAATAGCTCCTTGATTGTCTATGCACAATGGTACGCGGTATAGTTTTATTCCCAGTTCTCCAAATAGATTTGTGATCCATTGGATTTGTTTGGCACATTCGGTCATTCCACAGTATTCCGCTTCTGTAGAAGACAGTCGCACTCTTCTTTGTCTTCTTGATAACCAAGAGACTATGCCATTTGCCAAGAACATGGCATATCCGGTAGTCGATCGTGATGTATCAACATCACCTGCCCAATCAGTATCGGAGTAAGCGATAAGACCAGAATTGTCTCCTTGGCCATCATATTTGATGCCAAGGGTTTGTGTATGTGCGAGATAACGAATAATTTGCATAGCTCTCTGAAGATGTTCTTCGGTTGGATTAGATGAGAATTGTGACATCTTTATCACAGAGTATGCCAAATCTGGTCTAGTTCCAAGCATAATATACAGCAAGGAACCGATTACTGATTGATATCGACTTCTCAAAGAAGGATTGATATCTTTCGTATTCACTCTCGGAGTATATCCGGCAGGTAGGGGAGCGAATGTTTCCTTACAGTTCTCTAGACCAAAACGCTTAACAACTTTTAAAGCATATGATGATTGGTCTAGGGTTAAAGATCGTCTTTTACGATCTCTCGTGATTCTCATGCCAAGATATTCTTTGGCTTCTCCTAAATCACGGGATTCCCATTTCTTCATGAATTTCTTTTTATGTGTGAGGACTTGTGCTCTGTTACTGCCCAGAAAAAGTGCATCATCAACATAAATGATGATAATAATAATGTCCTTGCCAATGAATTTGAAATAAATTCCTGAGTCCGAAACGCATCGTTTGAACCCGAGATCAACAAGAGATTTGTTGAGTTGTTTGTTCCATTGAAGCGCTGCTTGCTTCAATCCATAAATAGCTT
>JBBPTF010000267.1:0-20397 GCA_038094015.1 Phylloporus cf. gajari | reverse complement strand
CGTGGGGGATGGCGCGTACCACGCGCCATTTCCCATCTGGATCCTTGTGCGGGAGGTAGAGCGGAACCGTAAACACGTAGACGTCTGAAAACGACTTGGTGAGCCTACGACACCAGTCTTCGACATAGGCCCAATCTAGCGGGGGGTCAGCCAGACACATGGATGAGCTCAAAGACGCGTACAGTGGCGGTTAAACCCAACACCGACTTGCGGTGCAATATTGGAGAGCAAAAACGTCTCGTCCATGGCTTCTTGAGAGCGCTTGGCGTCTGCGGCGGGTACCCTTTTGTCGACGGGTGAGCGCGTGAATGACGTGAACGCGAAAAAACGCACATGTGTCCACGGTCGTAGCCGCTCTTGAAGTAATCTTGGAGTTTGGCGCGGAACATGGTCGGGAGGGTGTCGTCTTCGGTGAACGTCGAGCGTGACCGATCGGGGCCGTCGTCCTCAGAAGGACGCGCACCCGTTGATTTACCCAGAGAGGCGAGCGTGAGGTGTTCGGCCGTCTGGAAATGGATGAGTATGAGCAGAGGACGAAGACGGGACGCGTACCCAGGCGGGATGTCGCAGTCGTCTGTCATACGCGGCCGTATACGCCTTGCGCACGAGAAAATCGGGGACCGGTCCTGTACGACCAGTCAATATCAATCATCATCGCGTCATCGCGCGTGCACCCACCTGGGTGCCCATATTTGAGCACGACAGAGGTGGGGATGGTGGCTACGGCGGTGGAGAGTTTGGCGTCGCCATTGCGGTCGACGTCGATCACAGCTGGGAGTGGGCTGGGCTGGAATTTGCGGGTGGATATGACTGTTGCGACGCTGCCTCCGACGACTGTACCAACGGCGAAGCAGGCGGCGTGTATAAACGACGTGCTAGGCATCGTATGAGCTACCGTGTGAACAAGCACGCACACGGCCCATTGCGGCGCCGGCTGGTGTATGTGAGAGCCCTAGAATCCCGTTGCCTGTGTTCTCTTTGTAAAATTGCATTACAGCTCTCAGCCAAAGTGGAAAGATAGGGCATGGCTTGCATATCAACCCCATTTATATAATGAATCAATGGTCTTAAGTATGTACTACCAGCTCGGGAGTCGGGAGACGTGCATTGCTGCAGCGCAAGCGGTAGAACACGGTAAGACAATGATACAGTGTACAAGAATAAAAGTTCAGGTTCAGAGAGGTGTCCTTGCGTTTGATGACAGCGCGCAGAGCCGTCTCGGGTTTGCATTGCACGTAGTGAGTACGTCGCCCAGCATCCCCGAGTGACCTGTCAGGCACTCAACACCATCCTACACACCCTTCACTGCATTCTCGCATCACCTGATCATGTGCACTTACATGCACACTTCTGCTACACCGACCCGAATTGACGGAAATGGTCCGGTAATTCCCTGTTGTTCACCCACCTGGCCGACGTGAACTCAGCTGGGTTCCAGGGTCGCAGATGTCGGTTCCGTCTCTGGCTTCTATATAAGAAAATCTTCGCCACCCCCCAACAATTGAATATATGATGCTTGGAAATCGCAAGATGGAATGTGGTCTCTCGTTCGGATGTGGTTGAATGTACATCAGCCCCGTTATGAACCAGGAGTTGGACAAGTGAGCAAGCCAAGCGGAGCTGTAGTCTGAAGGGTAGACTGTCGCGAGGCAACTGGACATCATGTGGAAGTAAAAGTTCAACCACAATGTATTCGTGGTTGATAGCGTAGAGGATAGGTTTCCCATTAGAGTCGCGAATGTTGATTTTGCCGCCAGCCTCTGTAAAGCTCTTCAGCAAATCAGAACACGTGGATTCCTTGTACTGAGAAATTGCAAGATGGAGCAGAGTTCGCGGCTCGGGCTCGGGTTCGGTAGAATCTGCATTATTATAAATCACGAGTCGGACCAGATGGGAAAGTGAGCATTGCTGTAGTGAAAATGGTAGAGTGCGGCGAGGCAATAGGACATTATATGAGAGCAAACGTTCGGCCACAGGTGTGTATCCGCGTCTGATGGCAGTGTCGAGGGCAGTTTCCCCCTTGGCGTCACGTACGTTGCTTTCGCCACCAGCTTCCACAAAAATCTTCACTAACTCCTGGCACTCGGATTCACTGTACTTGGAAATTGCAAGATGGAATATGGTTTCCCCTTCCGGTGTGGTAGATTGTACTTCAGCTCCACTATGAATCAGCAGTTGGACCAGTGAAAGAGGCAGACATTGCTGTAGTGCGAATGGTAGGAAGCCACTAGGCAATGGGTCATCATACGAGAGTAGAAGTTCAACGACAGAAGTGTATCTGTGCCTGATGGCAGCGTGCAAGGCTACCTCCCCCTGAGGATTGCAGGTGGTGGTACTACAACCAGCCTCGACGAAACTCCCCACCAACTGCCAACACTCGGATTGATCGTAATTGGAAATTGCGAGATGGAGTACGATTTCACCTTCGGGCGTTGAAGAA
Organism: Phylloporus cf. gajari; assembly: GCA_038094015.1. Taxonomy (NCBI): domain Eukaryota; kingdom Fungi; phylum Basidiomycota; class Agaricomycetes; order Boletales; family Boletaceae; genus Phylloporus; species Phylloporus cf. gajari. Next base: position 17,957 of record JBBPTF010000267.1, on the reverse strand, counting down.
TGGACATCGGCCCCATTATGAATCAGTAGTTGGACTAGTGAGAGAGGCGAAGATTGCTGTAGTGTGAATGGTAGAATGCAGTGTGGCAAGAGGACATTATGTGAGAGTAGAAATTCAACCACACTGGTATACTTGCGTTCGATGGCAGTGTACAAGGTCCTCTCTCTCTGAGAACTGGAGATGCTGGCATTGCAGCCAGCCTCGACGAAAATTCCCACCAGCTCCAGACACAAAGGTTCTTCATACTCGGTGATCGCGAGGTGGAGTACGGTCTCCCCATTCAACACGGTGTTCACACCAGCACTGTTGTGAACCAGTAATTGAACTATTTTGGGAGCAAAGTGTCGCCGAAGTGCATTTGGTAGCGTGTCCGAAGGGAGTGAAATGTTGGAAAAGAGTAGGTGTTCTACTACTGAGACATATTCGCTGCATGCTGCGATAGTCAACGGTGTCTCGCCCCTTAAATTCGTAACACAGGGGTCACATCCGCCGTCGATAAGCATTTTTATCAAGTCCAAACTGCGTGGTTCCCAGTGACACCTTGCAGCGAGATGAAGTGCAGTGTCCCCTTCTTCGGAAACCACGTTTATATCGGCTCCCCTCTCGAGTAGGAATCGGACTATAGAAACTGTTTCAGAAGTGTCGCCAGTTGACGCTGTAAAAAGGAATCGGGCGGGTGGTGGTTGATCAGCCGGAAGCAGGTATTCGAGCATTGAAATATGGGCCGCGTGCAAGGCACGCTCGGTGAGCTCCGCTCCGAAAGGGTTATCTGCAGAGAGGTCCTGGCCAATCTGGCGTAGCCTCCGTGCTAGCGCAACATGGTCTTCATCTGCTTTCTTGATGTCGCCCGCATTCGGCCTCGCACTGCTGAATATGCCTCGATACAGCTTTTCGTCTCCGATCGTGTGCGCCCACTCCGTGAACTCGTCGGTTTGTGTAAGCTTCACTAGCACCCGAGCGCTACACCACGGCATACAAATAGTGGTCGCGAGAAGCTGTGAGGGCACCAGACATCCTCTCTGCAGCAGCTCGCCCACAAGTACTTCCTCATCACGATCAATGGAAATCTCGAGAGGAGAGACACGGTGAGAGTCATCAATGGCCAAGCCTTGCGCGTTTATATCGGAGCCACATGCTAGAAGGGCGACTGCATGGTTGGTCTTCCGGAGGTCTGCAGCATATACAAGTGGGTTCGTCCCAATCCTTGCTTTGATAAGCCAGCGACCAGAGAGGAGTGCTTGAAAGAGTTCGACAGGGGCATAGGCGATCAAGATGTAGAGTACCAAGTCGTGCCTCGGCGACGGCCACGGGGGATACAGCAATTGAAGATTCTCCCGCAGTTGGCAGAGACGATCCCAGTGCGATGGATGACGACGAGCGTCCAATCCCAGAGATTGCAGTGCATCGAGAGCAACGATTGACTCATGATCAATATAGACAAGATGGTTAAAACCAGAAGAGAATACGTAGGGGAGCATTGGCCAGGATTCCAGGGTAATATTCCGGGGAAAGGGTACTTGTTTTATGAAAGCGGATATATAGCGCATGCATGACAGCACTGCCTCAGAGTGAGCGTCACTCAGGATAATTTGATACATTGGTAGCGTCGTGCGGCCAGTCAAAAATTCCTGTAAGAAAACATGTAGATATAACAGAGATAATTATATATCGAGACATACCTTGACGCTGAAATGAGATAACGAGACAACATCTGTCTTCTTATAATGGGACACAAGGCTCGACAACATGTCTATCAATTCGACTCCCTCCCGGATGATGTTCCGCTGCGATGGGAAATCAACCAAAAGCATATCGAGAATCTGAATGAGGCGTAGTGGCTCCAATGCCACTGTAAGCCAAGCCAATACACGTCGTGCTAGCTTTCCCTCCAGGCTCCTTTCATCTATCGCATCGAGGATTCGCTCATATGTCGCCTCCAGCTCAGTTGGGAGATTATCCAGCGCCTTCTTCAGCTCCTGTGCAGTTGTACATCGTTTAAGGATATCAATTTGACATTGAACCCACCGAAACCTAGAAAGAAAGGCAATCAGACGTAGGCCAGCTTCATGAAGATGATCTTACCTGCCCTCTGCTTTTTTGATCAATTTTTCGTGAATCTCCTTCTTCATCTCTGGACCAGGCACCTTCAGTTGGCTTCGATTGATCTCTTGTCTAACATGTAGCTCTATGTCCGCTGCCAGCTCTACGGTTACATCCTCGAAGGAGAGCGAAGGAAATTTTGTGAAATGACGCAGCACTTCTTGATGTGGCCGGCTAGTCACCAACAAACGGACCTTATCATCATCATGCAGTCTGACAAGAGCACGGAGGAGTGATCGAATATCCGCACACTCGTCGAGAGCATCAATTACTACAATGGGTTCCCAAACAAAGCGATCCGCAGCAGATGATACAAGGTCACAAAGCCTGTCAAGATCACCGAGAGATAGTGTACCCTTGCCTTTCTCTTCAAGCATCGTAGTGGGGAAGTTGCCAGCGTCAACACCAAGGTCAAGAAGGTGACGGCACAGCTGAGAAAGCAGTGAGCGCATCATCTCGACTGGACTCCTCGACTGATCGTTTTGAAAATCGAAGTAGAAGAACACCACCACTTCTTGATACTGCAGCGTAGTTTTCAAGTGCTCAATCGTAGATGCGCTGGAATGACTCAGCACCAAACAGGTACGCGCAACACGTGGACTCACACTAGTACAGACTTGCCGCAACCGGCTGTGAAAATTCAATGGACAATGTCAGTTACTTACATGACCTAATGACTGCACCGCGGAAGGTATTAGATAACGCACCCTTTCCGTGTAACCACAAAAACTGAGCATTCTGAGGCCTGGGTTTTCGTACCGTGGGAGTGTACTTGCTAGTAGAGAAGAAGGCCCCCCGTGTCCTCCATAGCCTGTATGTATCTGTATTGGGAAACCACTTGCACGTGCCTTCTTGACGTAGCTGGCGTATATAATTGTGTTTATCTGTGCAATTCAACACAGCAAGCCATCTCAAAATCTCGTCTAGCTGTTGACCTAGCATCAAAATGTTACAAGCAAGATCAAGGGGAAGCATTATGTGCGCACGGTGAGAGTCCTTGAGATGCCTTATTTTCAATGTATGGCCCATGTCAGACTCCGTTACGCCACTGTTGAGCTTGAATTTAGAGAATGAATGTCTATCTTGGGACCGCGCCACATACACGTTACTTGAATGACTTTCTTGAGGGCGATACTCAGCTCCTTCTGGAATCATAAGATCGTTTGCGTGAAGTGCACCTTCCAATCGGGACGGCTGGTGAAGAAGTCTCTCACGACTCCTACGTAGAAAAAGTCAAACATATGCCAAGACTACTGATCAAAAACTTACCAGACGTCTGGTGTAATCAAGAAATGGAATAGATCCTTGTGTCTATTGAAGTAAACCACCGTGGCAGCAAGTTTGTCTTCGCCCGATGTAAGTGATCGTGTGTTCCCCTGTGCAGGGCCGATGGGCTTGAGCATAGTGTCCATCTCCTTCAGCTTTGCCAAACACGAGTGTGCTCCACTGAATAGCCAATGGACCAGTCCATCATCAATGATATAATCCGTGAAGGAAGCTTCGGTGACGGCAGCAAAAATGGTATCGGCAGATGTGCGGATTTTGTCCAGCTGGGAGCGAAGCCTCTCCGACACCTGAAAGTTCTGGGCGTTTGCGTGGTGAGATGCAGAGTGACGAATGCGCTCTGAGGTAGTCACGATATCATGGAGGATTCCCTTGCAGTGGGGTGTTAAGTCCACTGGCATACTGCTGAGCGGTGTGATGGCCTACGGTGAGGTGACCAACTTCAGCTTTGTTCAAGGCCTGAGTAGGCGCTCAATATAGGCTGCTGTAGGACACAGCCCGGCGAACGTGTTCGGAGCGCCCGGGCGCACGAGCCGAATCTGGTAACACATCACCAATCTCAGAGACCACCGCACAACAGCGTAGACCGGGATAGGAAGAGCGTCATTGGCTTCAGATTGAGGGGCTAAACCCGAACAGTCGCTCGCAACGCTGCTAGCCTCAACAGTACGTCTCTGTTACTGTAGCCCTCCTTTTCAGCTCGCTCATGTGTCTTCTTTCCAGCCATGACTCGACCATCCATGGGAGGAGCAAATGGGTTGTTGCGGACTCAAGTCTCTTGCCGGAATGAAACATTGAGTCGTATTTTCAATTGATTGATCCCACTGTAGATATGGACGATAATTAATGGCCAAGACGCATACCACGCGCCATTTCCCGTCTGGATCCATGTGGGGGAAGTAGAGCGGAATCGTAAACACGTAGACGTCTGAAAACGACTTGGTGAGCCTGCAACACCAGTCTTCGACATAGGCCCAATCTAGCGGGGTCAGCGAGACATGCATGTGTGATCAAAGACGCGTACAGTGGCAGTCAAACCCAACACCGACTTGCGGTGCAATGTTGGAGAGCAAAAACGTCTCGTCCATGGCTTCTTGAGAGCGCTTGGCGTCTGCAGCGGGTACCCTCGTCGATGCATGAGTGCGTGATCGATGTGGACGTGAAAACGCACATGTGGCCACGGTCGTAGCCGCTCTTGAAGTCGTCTTGGCGTTTGGCGCGGAACATGGTCGGGAGGGTGTCTTGGGTGAACGTCGAGCGTGACCGATCGGGGCCTTCGTCCTCGGAAGGACGCGTACCCGCCGATTTACCCAGAGAGGCGAGCGTGAGGTATTCGGCCATCTGGAAAGTGGTGAGTATGAGCGGAGGACGGGGATGGGACGCGTACCCAGGTACGCAGCTGTATACGCCTTGCGCACGAGAAAATTGGAGACCAGTCCTGTATAACCGGTTAATCATCGTCCCGTCGTCGCGCGTGCACCCACCTGGGTGCCCATATTTGAGCACGGTGGAGATGAGGATGGTGGCTACGGCGATGGAGAGTTTGGTGTCGTCATTGCGGTCGACGTCAATCACGGTTGCGGATGGGCTGGGCTGGGATTTGCGGGTGGATATGACTGTTGCGACGGCGCCTCCGACGACTGCACCAATATTGGCAAAGCAGGCGGCGTGTATAAACGACGTGCTAGGCATCAAATAAACTACCGTGTGAACTCATATGATATTCCGCCTTTTCCGTGTCCGTGAACCTAGTAGCATTGTTCACTTGAAACAATTGCGAGACACAATCCGAAACATCACAAATCGCTATCGTACATCTAGCCAAATCGCATCGCTCCGCTGGGGGTACTCCAAGTCGGCAATGTGATACATATAGAAAGCCAAGACAGCTGCGGACATGTCTTCAGCCAGGGAATCCTAGGACCCAGTGGGACCATACCTCAGACTATCTCGGTGAGACTCCGATTCACTCCAATAAATATTTGATAGTCTCCGACGCCGGGACAGGCAAACGAACAAGTTGAAATTTAATGCATAGCGGAGTCTCAGAGTAACATGGTGTCGCAGTCACTTTCAAAGGGAACTATAGTTGATGACCTGCTGTGCGGTACGGTGGAGTGTGTAGAAGTAAATCGCACGAGGAGGTTAAGGCTTCAGCTAGAGTGGTGTATCTGTGGTGGTCTCAGTGGTGGATGGCGGCGGGAAGAGCTGTTTCTTTCGTAAAATTGCATCGCAACTCTCGACATTGCCGCCAGAGTCTACAAAGTTCTTGGCCAACTCTAGACGAATGAATTCGTCGTAATTATTGGCCATCACAAGATTGAATATGGTTTGCCCGTCAGATAGGGCAGCATGCATATCAGCCCCATTATCCATCAAGAGTCGGACTAGCTTGGGAGGCGAACACAGCCGCAGTGCGAACGGTAGAATGCCGGGAGGTAATGGGACATTGTGCGAGAGTAAAAGTTCGACCACAGAACTGTACCACTGACGTTTGATTGCCGTGTGCAGAACCGTGTCACCCTTGGAATTGCAGACAGTGGGATCGCCACCAGCTTCTACGAAATCCTTGACTAACTCCAGAGATACGGATTCGTCGTAATTAGTGACCGCAAGATGGAATATGGTTTCGCCACTGGCCGTGGCAGAATGTGCGTCAGCCCCATTGCGAATCAAGAGTCGGACTAGCTGGGGAGGCGAGCGTTGCTCCAGCGCGAACGGTAGAATACGGAAAGGCAACGAGATATTGTACGAGAGCAGAAGTTCAGCCACCGAGGTGTCTTTGCGTTTGATGGCAGCACGCAGCGCTGTTCCCCACGTAGAACTGCGGATGTTTTCGTTGCAGCCCGCTTTCAGGGAATCCTCGACTGAAGTTAGACACTGGGGTTCGCAGGACTCTGTGAAGCAGGAGAGGAGGAGGAATTCACCGTCGAGTATGGTAGAGTGCGCATTACCACCCTCGACGAGGAGGTCAAAAACGGAATTGTATCCGCATTCGATGGCACAGTCCAATGCCGACATTCCCTCAGAATTGCAGGCAGTAGGATTGCTGTCAACTTCCACAAAACTCTTCACCAGCCCAAGGCATTCAGATTCGTTGTAATTCGCAATCAAGATGGAATATGGTTTCCCCTTTTGATGAGGTAGAATGCACATCGGCCCCATTACGAGTCAGGAGTAGGACTAGTCGTGGAGACAAGCGTTTCTGTAGTGCGAATGATAGAATGCCAGGAGGACATGGGACGTTGTGCGAGAGTATGAACCCAACCACAGAAGTATATTCACGTTGGACGGCAGTGTAGAGGGCCGTTTGCATCATAGAATTATGAACGGTGGGATCACTGCCAGCTTCTACGAAACTCTTCACCAGCTCCAGACACATGGGTTCGGAGTAATTGGTGATCGCAAGATGAAGTATTGTTTCCCCTCTGGGTGTGATAGAATGTACATCAGCTCCAACACGAATCAAGATTCGAACTAGCAGGGGAGACAAGCGTTGCTGTAGTGCAAAATGTAGGCTGTGGCGACTCCATTTCTGTAGTGTGAACGGTAGAACGTCAGGAGGCAATGGGACATTGTGCAAGAGTAGAAGCTCGGCCACTGAAGTGTATCCACGTTTAATGGCAACGGGTAGAGCTGTTTTTCCCCTAGAATTGCAAACAGTGGGATTACTGCCGGCCTCCAAGAGACTCTTCACCAACTCCAGACACATGGGTTTGTTGTAATGAATGATCGCAAGATGGAATAAGGTTTCCCCTTTGTGGTCGGTACAATGCACATCAGCCCCATTCTGAATAAGGGCTCGAACTAGTGGTGGGGGTGAGCGTTTCTGTAGTGCAATAGGCAGAATATGGAGAGGGAATGGGACATTGTGCGGGAGTAGAAGCTCAACCACAGATGTGTAACCACGTTTGATGGCAGTAGGCAGGGCTGTCTCCGCCTCAGAATTGCAAATAGTAGGATTACAGCCAGCTTCCAAAAAACTCTTCACCAACTCCAGACACACGGATTCGGAGTAATTAGTGATCGCAAGATGGAGTATGGTTTCGCCATTCAACGTGGAATGTACAGCGGCACCATTGCGAACGAGTAGTTGAACTACTTTGGGAGGGAAGCGTCGCTGCAGTGCATTCGGTAGCGTGCTTGAAGGGATTGAAATGTTGGATGCTAAGAGTAGGTGCTCCACTACTGACAAATATTTACGGCTCGCCGCAATCGTCAGTAGTGTCTCGCCTTGTGAATTCGGCACATAGGGGTTGCATCCCGCGTCGATGAGCATCTTTATCAATTCCAAACTCCGTGGTTCCCAGGGACACATTGCAGCGAGATGGAGTACAGTGTTCCCATGTTCTGAAACCACGTTCATGTCGGCTCCCCTTCTGAGTAACAAACGGACAACAGAAACTGTTTCAGAAGTATCGCCAGTGGATGCTGTGAGAAGAAATCGAGCAGGAGGTGGTTGATCAACTGGAAGGAGGTACTCGAGCATTGAAGTATGTGCGGCATGTAAGGCACGCTCAATCAGCTCCACTCTGAAAGGACTGTGTGCGGAAAGGTCTTGGCCAATTTGGCGCAGCCTCCGTACCAGTGCAATATGGTCTTCATCAGCTTTCCTAACATCGCCTGCAATCGGCCTCACTCTGTTGAATATGCCTCGATACAGCCCTTCATCTCCAATAGTGGGCGCCCATTTTACGAACTCGTCGGTTTGTATGAGCTTCGCAAGCACCTGAACGCTACACCACGGCGTACAGATGGTAGTCTTGAGAAGTCGCGACGTTATAAGACATCCTCTCTGCAAGAGCTCGCCCACGAGCGCATCCTCATCACGATCGATGGAAATCTCAAGTGGCGAAACATAGTGTGAGTCGTCAATGGTCAAGCTGCGCGCATTTACATCGGCGCCACATGCTAGAAGAGCAATTGCGTGGTCTGTCTTCCGGAAGTCTGCAGCATACACAAGTGGGTTTGTCCCAATCCTTGATTTGATACACTGAAAACGAGAGAGGAACGTCCGGAAAAGTCTGACAGACGCATAGGAAATCAAGACATAGGGTACAAAGTCATGCCTTGATGATGGCCATGGGGGATATGACAACCAAAGTTCCTCATCCTGCAATTGGCAAAGATGATCCCAATGCGATGGATGACGAAGAAGATCTAACCCGAGAGATTGCAGTGTATCGAGCACAGAAGTTGACTCGGGATCGAGATGGGCGAAATGGCTGAAACCAGAGGAAAATATGTAGGGGAGCATTGGCCAAGATTTTAGCGTGACATGATTCCTGGGGGGGCTGGCCTGCTTTATGAAGGCAGATACGTAGCGCATACACGATTGCACTACCTCGGCATGGGCCTCGCACGGGATGATCCGGTACATAGGTAGCGTCGTGCGAGCAGCGAGAAATTCCTGTAGTACAGAGATGCAGATATCAAAGGAACAAATTAATGGATACGCACCTTGACGCTGAAATGGGATAATGTGACAATATCCGTTTCTTGATGGTGCCATACCAAACTTGATAGCATGTCTATCAGTCCAACTCTCTCACGAGCATTGCTTCGCTGCAGGGAGAAATCAACCGAAAGTGTGTCAAGTATTTGGGTAAGGCGTAGTGGTTCTAATGCCACCATAAGCCAAGCTAGCAGGCGTCGTGCTAGCTTTCCCTCCAAACTCCGTTCATCAATCGTGTCCAAGATTCTCTCGTACGTTGCCTCCAGTTCAGTTGGTAGATTATCCACTGCTTCCTGCAGCTCCTGCGCGGTTGCACATCGTTTGAGGACATCGATTTGACATTGAACCCATCGAAATCTAGAGAGAAAAGTTATTAGGCGCAGGCAGGCATTGCGAAGAGGGTCTAACCTGCCCACTGCTTTTTCGTTCAGTCTCGCCTGGATCTCCTTTTTCATTGCAGGGCCAGGAGTCTTCAGTTGGTGGCGATTGATCTCTTGTCTGACATGTAGCTCTATGTCTGCTGCTAGGTCCACGGCCACATCTTCGAAGGAGAGGGAAGGGAATCTTGTGAAACGACGTATCATTTCTTGATACGGTCGGCTGGTCACCAACAAACGGACTTTGTCGTCGTTATGGAGTCTGACGAGTGCAGCGAGGAGTGATTCAATATCAGCACACTCGTCGAGAGCATCGATCACAACGATGGGCTCCCAAACAAAGCGGTCCGCAGCACACGATACCAGGCCACAAAGCTTGTCAAGGTCGCTGAGAGATAGATTACCCTTGCCATTTTCTTCAAGAATCGCGCTGAGAAAGTTGCCGGGTTCGACACCGAGATCAAGAAGATGACGGCATAGTTGAGAAAGGAGTGAGCGCATCATCTCAGATGGACTCCTTGAGCGTTCGTTCTGAAAGTCAAAGTAAAAGAATACTACTACTTCCTGATATTGTAGCGTAGTCTTCAAGTGCTCAATCGTGGATGCACTAGAATGACTCAGCACCGAAATGTACATGTGATACGTAAACTCACACTAGCACAGACTTGCCGCAACCAGCTATGGAAATTCAATGGACGATGTCAGTTGCAAGACCTGCTTGCTCATAAGGTATCAGATGACGTACCCTTTCCATGCAGCCACAAAAACTGAGCAGCCTGAGGCCTAGGCTTTCGCAAAGTGGGTGTGTACTTGCTAGTAGAGAAGGAGGCCCCGCGTGTCCTCCATAACCCGTATGCATCTGTATTGGGAAACCAGTTGCACGTGCCTTCTTGACGTAGCTGGCGTATATAATCGTGCTTATCTGTGCAACTCAATGGCGCAAGCCACCTCATAATCTCTTCCAGTTGCCGACCTAGTGGCAAGATGTTATCCGGATAAGACCTAAGGCATTGGCACTGTGTACGCACGGTGAGGGACCTTGAGATGTCTTGTTTCCGATGTATGGTTTATCTCAGACTCTGTTTCGGCGCTATTGAGATTGAATTCAGAGAACGAATATCTATTTCAAAACCATGTTATGTACACATTACTTGAATGACTTTCCTGAGGGTGATTCTCCGTTCCCTCTGGAAAAATGAGAGTGTTTGGTGAGCCTCCCAATTGTGGTGGCTGATGAAGGAGTCTCTCGCGATTCCTGGATACCAACAGTCACTGAAAATACATCCAGACCACTGCTGAGAAACTTGCCAGATGTCAGGAGTAACCAAGAAATGAAAAAGGTCCTTGTGTCTATCGAAGAAACCCACCGTTAAGGCGAGCCTGTCTTCGCCTGATCTGAGCGGCCAAGCGTGGGCATGGATAGGCCGGTCGATGGGTTTAAGCATAGCATCCATCTCTTTCAGCTTGGTCGAGCATGATTGTGGTTCTCCGCTGAATAGCCAGTGAATCAGTCCGTCGTCAATGGTATAATCCGTGAATGAAGCCTCGGTGATGACCGCAAGAATGGTATCGGCGGATGTACGGACTTTGTCCAGTTGGGAGCGAAGCCTTTCTGCAACTTGAAAGTTTTGGTTGTTTGCGTATGCAAATGCAGAATGACGGATGCACTCCGAGGTAGTCACGATGTCATGAAGGATTCGCTTGCAGTGGGGCGTTAAGTCCACTCAGGGCATACTGCTGGGCGGTGTGGTGGTCAACGACGAACAAGGCCTGGAAATTTACGGCGGCTGTGTAAATGTAGTATATTTGCCAGGACATGCAATTTTATCGCGTAGCAACCGACTAGTCTAGTCCTACACAATACCCCAAGGAGCCCGAGAGTCGGGGGCTCCTGGTCGAGAAAAAAAAGTGCCTATGCACACCCTGAGGCCTAGGACTTGGCGTAAGTATATCAACCAAGAACCTTTCTGAAAAGGGCACTCTCGGAAGCTCGCCCCAACTGGCCATCGGGAGAATGATGGTTTTCTTATATCATCTTATATCATCTTATATGACCAATATAATCCTTGAAATACCTAAAAATTGTAAAACATGTTATATGGTATATAACGCTAAGCCTTCTGGGTATTATTAGTCGGCGCGACAGACATTGCACTTCACTGACAATGCGATACCTGTTGGTCAGCATTATACTTATTAGCCACATGCATAAACTTTTTACAGATTGGTAATTCGTATATTGGGAATAACCTACACTACATTAATTCAGCTTTTCTCGACACATGCAGAAGAGTAGTAGGAGCAATCATAATATATGATGTACTACTACATACATAACTATAAATTCGAGCCATGCTCACATTTCAAGGCGAGCACGTCCAGGAAAAGGACTAGCGTGCGTGAAGGCTAGCGCACCAGTCCAATTCTGAGGGTGGTAGTATAAATGACTGCAATGTGCACCCCGGGCAAAGGACCGACAAGCGTGAGGGCTAACACGTCGGTCCGTTCGAAGGTGGTGGTTCGAGTGAGAAATGCAAAGTGTGGCGTGATTTCCTTTAAATCTCAGCTCGTGTTGGCCCACACACGTGACGAGCGTGTTGAACAAGTTACCTGTTTTGGAAACGTGTTCAGTAGTGCATCGCGCGACGCCGCGTTAAGGGTCCCGGGAACTAAGTCTGCACAAGGTATATGTTGTGCGTGTGCCTTTACTTCAATGGTGGAGCCAGCCGGCCGGGTACTTACCTTAGGAAACCCAGATATGGGTTAACTTTCGATACTCATGCTCAACCTGGAGCTAGAGCACTGATCAACGTGACGACGACATGACAACTGCTAGCGGCGTGTCATTGTCTGGAGTCGTCTTGCTCACCATGGGAACCGGTACATTCGTTGTATTTGTTGCACGAACCATATAAACCAATATATGATACGTTTGGGGTTGAGCAGGACAATAATTCCGATGGAAACCTTATAATACATTGTAATTTTGATATAATATTACTATGACTTTGCAAGACAAGTAATCCAATACATAGCATTACAAGATGGTGGTAATAAATGGCGTGCAGATTGAAAATGGTAATGCGTGTAGAGGTCTTGTGATTCCCCTGATGCACTCAAGTACATCGGGCCGTATCACATTGTGAAAGACTTTGCGAATCACTCATTTGCGCTTGATCTGCCTAAGCGATTGAAGAAAAAGGGTATTCACCCTGTATTTCATGCCTCGTTGCTCGGAGCCCATATCCCCAACGATGGCTACCTGTTCCCTGGACGACTGGACAAACAGGTATACAATTTGGGAGAGCCCGAGTCCGAGTGTGATGTGGACTGCATTCTGTCGCATCAAAGGCCAGGATTAACGCCATCTTTGAAATTTGGTGGGCATCATGCGATATCACTTGACTGCCTTATTACGAAGTCAGCCATCTATTGCAGGTCAAAGAGTACCTGGAAATGATGGATGTTAGTGGCATCGAACAGACGACCCTTAAATACTTAGTGGGGCGATGGTGACCGTGGACGATGGGCTGCAATGCATTGAGTCTCGATGGCACATGCACCTCTACCTAGAAGTACAGCGTCAAGCTTCGAGTTCATCGCTCGGCTCGACGAGCAAAGACAGCTCCTATTGGGTACCTTCAGCTTGCCCAAACCTTCAACGTCGAACCCAACCCAACCTGTGCATTATCCACCGTTGACGACGACCTCACAGTAGAGCCCACCAATGCTCTTGAGCCTGACCCCTCCCTTTTCTTCGGGGACAGACCTCCCGAACCTCCCATCTCCGACGACTACCTCCGTGTCCTTGCCAAAGACGCCCACGCCGCCACTGCGACCGCGATGTCCGAGAATTCTTGGACAGAGACCTCAAGTGTTCAAACAGAAGGATTGGCGAGTCGGAGCCCTATCCGAAGAGCAGGGGCGATAAGAGTGGAAAATAGCGCAGGGACAGGGGAAGGACCGGCGGACCGCAGACAGCTGGGCGGCTCCAGCAGACGGTCCAATCGAGCACGTTGACTACCGTGAGGAGAGTCGAGTCAGATCTTCAACGGGACCTCGTGCGAGGAATTACGGAGCTGGGGAAGTGCCTTCGAACTGGACTGTGGCTTACCAGGCGGCTTCCCCGGTCATATCGACCGACAGCTTGATTACCGAGGGGATAGTCTGGCCGAAGAAACGGCTGCGCCAGTTGAAGGAAGTCGTCAAAGGCTCATCGATAGGCATTCATAGGTGGCTACAAAGGAGGGTAACGAGGCCATCGCAGGGACTTCCAAACCTCTGCAAGTGGTTCCTGCGGAGGGTCTTCAAGTGGGGTAGAGCCAGGGAAGTTCGCATGTGATCGATAGGATCATTGGGGCGTGAGAAAGCTGCAAAGTGAAACAAAAGCGCTCTCAGAGCCCAAGTGACCTGTGAGAAGCACTGACTCTTGTAGCCACCCGGTATTCTTCCCCACTCGTTCTACCGTCGCGCCCCCGCCACGCGACACGAGCCGACTACGTGGGTTTAGCCAACTCCCTCGATCGACGCGGACCGGTAGTAGTTGACATCCCTAAACGGTCTCAGAAGTTGGGGTAGCTGTAGCCCCCTGACGACGGCTTTTGCAGGCTCGAATTGAACCGCAACCCTCCCGCCCCCTTACCCACCCGTACTGTACACGATCGTGATCTGGCTTCGATCTTCGGAGAAGAGCGCCAGACGGACGAGCAAGTGGGCGGACAGCCTGAGCGTCCCTCTTCGCAGACAAACCATGCACTTCGACTCAGATCGGGTCGAAGTGTGCCCCCTACGGCAACCACGTGAGCGGCACGTGGAAGTGCAAGGACGCCCCTCAGATTTACAACCGTCATCATGGCACCGTTGTCGAGCTCTTTGGTGGGGTATTACGTCTCTCCTGAAGCTATTGAAAAATACCGGGCTTTAAAAAATCTAACCGAATACAATAATCAGTTTCTTCTCCAAGACCTCGAGTCGAACATTGGCGTTCCACTTGCACTGGTCCGTGTCGAGCCAGATGAGGAAGCCACGTGCGACTACTATCTCTGTTGCTTTGTCGACTACTGTGGCAGACCATACGACTCCGAGGATCTGTTGACTATCCCTGTACCGCCCGCCTTCCACCAGCTTCCGCAACTCATCCCAGTGGAAGGTGATTTCCGCCGGCTGTTTGTGCCTAGGGCGATGATCTCATCTTATGACCGGTCGGGCCGGTCCAGAGTGAATGAATCGGCGTTACCTATCGCGGGTGGTCCCGTCTGAGTGCAACTGTAGGTACTCCTATTATCCTTAAAGGCTCAAATGACTTATGGTGTCTCATTTCCTTAGCTTGGTCACGGAATTCTGGCACGACGGCATTCCACTTTCTGTCATTTCCAGATCATATACATGATTGTTTCAGTATAATATTTGGTATAGTTCGACAAAGACGGTTTACCCCTCCGCATACCACAAACATCATAGACGCCTCTGGTCACCAGACTACTTATTCATGGCCAGAGAGCTTTTCGGTGCGATATCGCGTTGGAAGATCTCATTACTGACGTGTGAGTAGGCCTGGTGTTGTGTGAATGATGATCCCATGTCTCGTACCATCATTAATAGGCATATATGAATCTTTTCCTTTGGGACAAACATGAAGAGTGGTAACCACGTGCGCGGCGCGGTTCAGTCATTTGAGGACGTGCGGAGTACACCAGGCGACCGCCCTCGTCAACCGACCCTCGTGGTCTCGCTAATTTCTTTTTCTATGCACCAAAAATGATCCTGATTTTCTAACATTATCATTGCGTGACCTCTTGGCAGTGGGCTCTATGAAGGATGCTGGCAAGTTTACCACGGCATAGTAGATGAAAATATGAACATGATTGGGCCCATGAAGACCTGGGTTTCTGGTAGGTTAATGACTACCTGGCCATCCAACACTTACGTGGCAATCCTCTATCAGACCTTTGAATGTTGTTGTTGTGAGGACCTCAGGAGTGATGTCGTGAATGCTGAACAATATGACGAGGCGGTCTCTCAGTACACTGCTTCATTGTCACTAGACCATCCTGGCTCGTAAATGAAGCAAGGCGGATGTGGAAAGGGGAGAGTGGGAGGAAGCTTTGAATGATGCAAGTGGCATAGCTTATTTTCTGATCATTTGTGTCCTTGAATGCTAATCATGGGTTGCTCAGGTCATCAAGCCTGATTTATAATCTCCCTCGGGTGACGAGGGGCAATATGTGGTAGGCGATTTCGATATTGTGCCTTTGAAGATGTCAGAATCATCAAATCCAGGGATTCAGAGTGAGGGTAATCATATCGCACTAATATTCTTCTACTGATATACCCTTGAAGAACAACATCGTATTCGGCTTAGACGAAGGAAGCAATTCGTACATCCATCGAGAACGCGATTCGCGATTGGTACTCATCAGCACCTTATCTGGTCATCTGTGCAACAACTCACAGTTACTTCCGTATTATCGCCACCAGCTTCAAGTTTTACGACACTCATCGTGGCTATGAACACTCACATCGGCCTTGCTCTCGTAGAGCAAGTGGATGATAAATCCTACCGTTATCCCACCATACGTGAGCAGTGAACCTCCGCCATACGAAACGGTTGTTCACAAGAAGCAGCCCTCATCAGTATGTCCTGGTGAGACGAGGGACTGCAATGACCATCATCGTCATCTGCGACATTGACCGACTGGCAGAGCCTGGTTCTTTGACACTGATGAGCACGTGGAAATCGCGCAGTTGGACCCCGTAGGAATATCATGCGTTGAAAGTGGTCGGAATTCATACCAAGAATTGGACGCCATACTTAGGGTTCATCATCTACGATCACGAGGATGGTGGTGACGCTGGTGTAGTTGGTACTCCCAAATCTCTATGTATACTAATAGTCATGTTGTCGAAACGGACTAGCTGTCCATACCACTGCAAACTACCTATAGCACTGCCAAAATAATAATGCCAGTAAGGGAATAAAGAGCAGCGTAAGATTAACTGGTTTCAACCTTAGAGCAACCCGGACTCCCACCCTGCTCTTGAGCGTGTCCCCTTCCCATGGCGTGGCCTGGCAAATCTGCAATGCATCAACACCTCCGACGACATGCCGACAAAAGGGCGGTGGCGAGTGTAGTAGAACATCAAGAGGTAAGAAATCGCATGGGCGAAGGGCCACAACCACAGAAGCATATCCACGTTCGAGAGCGGCATGCAAAACTGATTTGCCGACAGAATTGCAGATGTTCGGATTGCCGCCAGCTGCTATAAAATCCTCCACCAATGCGAGGCACACAGATTCGTTGTAACTAGAAACTGCGAGATGGAATACAGTTTCCCCTTCAGGTGAAGTAGAGTGCACATCAGCTCCGTTACGGATCAAGAGTCGGACTAGCCGGGGAAATAAACAATGCTGTAGTGCGAATGGTAGAATACGGCCGGGCAATGGGAGATTTAGCGAGAGTAAAAGTCCAACCACAGAAGTAAATCCACGTTTGATGGCAGCGCGCAAAACTGTCCTCCCAGTAGAATTGCAAATGTCGGTATCGCGGTTAGCTTTTACAAAACTCTTCACTAAGCTTCGACAAGTGGGTTCATCGAACTGGGTGGTTGCAAGGAGGAGTGAGAATTCGTCTTTGGACAACTTGGCGCTTTTGAGTAGGAAATTAAAAACAGAGTCGTATCTGCGTTCGATGGCGCTGTCCAAAGCCGACGTTCCCTCTGAATCGCAAGCGACGGCATTGCCACCAGCATCTATAAAAATCATCACTAATTTGCGACAAACGGATTCGTTGTAATTAGCGATCGCGAGATGGAATACGGTTTCGCCTCGAGAGGAGGTGGAGTGCACATCAGCCCCGATACGAACCAGGTCCCGAATATGACGGGGAGGTAGGCGTTTTTGTAGTGCAAATGGCAGAATAGCACGACGTAGTTGGTCATCCTGCGAGAGTAGGAGTTTAATCACTGAAAGATAAGCACGCTCGATAGCAGCCTGCAGGACTGTTTTTCCCATATAATTGCGGACGTTGGTATTGCCACCAGCTTCCATAAAGCACTTCACCAACTGGCGACACGCGGATTCGTTGTAGTTAGCAATTGCAAGATGGAATACGGTTTCTCCTTCAGATGAAGTAGAATGTACATCGGCTCCTTTACGAATCAGGAGTGGACCTATATGGGGAGGCAGGCACTGCTGAAGTGCAAATGGTAGAATGCGGCTAGGCAAGGGGGCATTATGCGAGAGTAGAAGTTGAACAACAGAAGTGTAACTTCGTTTGGTGGCAGCATGCAAAACTGTTTCGCCCATAGAATTGCAAACGTTGGTATTACCGCCAGCTTCTATAAAGTACTTCATCAAATTTCGACACGCGGATTCGTTGTAATTAGCGACCGCAAGATGAAATATGGTTTCCCCTTCAGTTGAGACAGAATGTACATCAGCCCCATTATGAATCAGGAGTTGTACTAGTTGGGGAGGCGAGCGCTGTCGTAGCGCGAATGGTAGAATGGAGCTTGAAGGCAATGGGACATTGGATGAGAGTAGGAGTTGAACCACAGATGTGTGTCCGCGTTCAACAGCGGCGAGTAAAACCGTTTTGCCCATTGAATTGCAGCTCATCACGAGGCCTCAGATTTTGTGATAAGGCCTTATAAGACCATAAAAAGAACCTTAATTCACTTAACAAGAGCAATCTAAGGGAAATACTCTAATGGGTTATAGGCACATTGTAATGGTAGGTCTT
>JBBPTF010000266.1:0-13946 GCA_038094015.1 Phylloporus cf. gajari | reverse complement strand
AACATAAACCAAGAAATATATATTTCTTGAGACAAACTACCAGGAATTTTATTCCTGAGACCACTACCAAAGACTCTAAGTCTTTGAGACCAAACCAACCAAGAGACTCAACATCTCTTGAGACCAACAAACCAAGAAATCAACATATGATTGTCTTGAGACTTTATGTTTCAGATTTATAAGTTTCCTTCTTCTAAATTGACCATCCTAATGAGGATCAAAGACTAGGAAAAGACTGCTTCATGATCAAGGATAATTCCTTGGATCTTGGGATAATCCGCATTTCATTGCGAGATTTGCCAGTCATTGACTGAGATTGGACTAACATCGGGTTTCTATAGTTTGCATGGTACTCCTGCATAGTCCATTGCAAGATAACCATAGCAAACAATATGGGTCTTATAGTTTCCTTGCTCTCCTACATCGTCACTAATGCTAGAGACCATTGAAGCAATTTGGGTCATTAACTAGATTCAATGATTTTGATCACAAATATGGTTCAAAATCATTATGAATCAAGCGGATGTAGAATCCTTTATTGGTGAAACTCCATAAATGATGAATTTGTATGCTGAACATTTTACTTTACAGATCACATCCAATGGCTGCTGTTACAGTTCCCATTGACCTTAGAAGAAATGAATTCTCCACAGTAGGTGTTCCCCTTCTAGTTGGAGCTTCCAACTATTCCCTATGGAGCTCTAAGCTTCGTCTTGTTCTTAAATCACTCTCTGTATGGAGTTTGATTGATGGAACAAACACTTGGATAAACATCTCTGATGGAGACAAAATCAAGTGGATATTTATGGACTTTCAAGTGCAAGATTTAATTCTTGACACTGTCCATAAATCTTACCATTGCTTTGCAAAATATGTCTATCATAATCGTGCTGTTAAACCCTCAAATGTGAAATCACTTTGGGAGAAACTTGGTCAACTTTTCAAACCAAGTTTATACAGACTTCATTGTCTGTTTGAACAACTAACTTGGATTACTATCGATCCGAAGACAGCCCTTCAAGACATTGGACATATTCTTTCCTTATTCAACCATTGCGGTTTCCAATTTTCTGAAGCATTCATTGCCAAATTTCTTTTGAAACGTTGTCCAACAGAAATGTATCATTTCTGTTCGCAAGTGATTGCAAACACTTGGCCTTCCAATATGAGAGTAATTCATATTTCCTCTCTAATTTTGGCAGAGACCTCCAATATTCTATTGAGACATTTCATTACTGCCTGCTTAAATGCAGAGATAACAGTGGCTAATGCTTAATCCAGGCTTCAGGTTCTTCTCAGAATCTACCTTTAGGGAGAAAGTCCCAAAAGAGACCAACTTCCTCTCAGGAAGATAAAGAAAAGAAGCGATCTGGATACAGATTCAGAAAATTTAGAAAGGGAAAGGATAAGGCAAAGACCTTATCTACAATGGTAACATCTCAAGGTTCCCATTTATCTAACGATGATGGAGACAATTCCTTTATAACCTTGAACAAAGCCACCATCATAATTGACGAGAAAGACAATTTCTTACCAATTGTCACTCCAGAACCAGTTGACTTTGTCACTGAGACTGATTTTTCAAATATCAGTTCTAATATATGGGAAGAAGGAACGATAAACACACCTATTAATGTGGTTGAAGAATTTTGTCCTTCGACTCCTTCCTTTCTTTTTGACCCAACTTGGTTAGAGTTGGAGAATGACCTTCTTAGTTCCCAATTGAAATCAATTGAGAACCGATTGCAAACTTTAGCAATCGAGATTGACCTGAATTCACAATTCAGAGACTACCAGACTTTTGAGTCTGAAGATAATTAAGAAGAGAGAAAGGAAAGGGACTAAAATTTTATTTCTCCTTTAAGCGGTCATTTATTTACCATCTTTCCTATTCCATTCGGACTAGAGACCTAATTTGTAAGATGAGACAAAGAACTTTCATGTTTGCTTGTACCTATCCTTCCTCTATCATACGATGGGTGCATCACAGTAGTTCTGTGATGTACACCTCGAATGAAAGAGAGGTTTTATACCTTTCTACTTTTGAAAGAGATTTCGATCATTCATTCAATTGAATGAGAACAAGGATAGAGAACAAGAAACTAACCCTTCTGATCAGAAGAGACAAGCAACATAGGCAGACAATTGTTTGGATGATTGATCACAAGTAAGCATAACAATCATCATTACCTCTTTCACAAAAAGAGACACTATAGTATGTGAGGATGCTCAAACAAATTCATCCTTACATACTGGAGTATCTGCTTATGCAGAATAGAAGGCTAATTCATCCTTCTAACTCACCATTAAATTTTCTAGTTGATAAAACACTACCATTTCTATATGGCAAATCAACTTAAGATTTCAGGATTTTAGGTGTGCACACCCTCACATTAACACTCCTTTTATTTTCTTTGGCACTTTATTGCTAAGATTAATTTCTTAAGGCTCTAGGATTAATTTCCTAAGACCACTAGATCCAGTATCTGGAACAAAAGAGGATGCGAGAAGAACTGGACGTTCGTCTCTTCTTCCGCTAGGACACCTCTTCAAGGACTTGTTTGTCGGTCTGTCGGTCTGATAACCACAAGCAACCTTGCTGTAATGGTCGCAGTTGAAGTCTATGATGTGGGAAAACCGTTTACATTAGTACTCATCATAGTGGATGGCTGCTTACCTCTTGTATGGCTTTCGTAAGTCTTATCTGCCTTGACAGTGTACATCTTGTACACATCCTGGGCAACCTTCCCAGACCTACCCTCTGCCACCCATCATCCAAGGTGATGGAGATATCTTCTTCCTCTGGCAGAGAGGATATCTACATGTCTTGACAAGGTCTACATCTACACTTGTATTCACGTCGTTTGGGATCAGTTCCCATCACTTACACCCTCACAACCCTGTAATGGTGTTGTTGACGAGACGACAGTGACACTCGTCATCCTTACTGCCCAGCAAAAGCAGTTATTTATAGGAATGACAGAACAACACAAGTATCCTTTTGGGTTTCGAAGCTGAGCATACTGTTCTCGCTCACCAGTTCTGTGTTGCTCCAACACCCCAGATCTGCAAGATGACAGGTCATAGCACACGAGACACCATCATTCTTCACAACTGGTACTTAAATAGGTTCAAACTCCTACTTCATGCATGGAAGTTTGGTTGTCCTTTTGCTGGTCACTTGGACTTCCACTTGTGCCTATCATCTTTCCTTGTTTGGAATGAGGAGGAACTTAGAATGGCTTGAGTTCACCTCACCATTATGACATTCCTCACAACTCATTTTGCTAAACACCAGTAATCAACTGAGACCACCATTCCATTCAAACAAGCACATCCAATTCATAATTGAGACTTCTTATTCTGTCAAAGGTAGCTCCCATTATTGACAAGACAACCATGCATTGAAATAGAGTAAGCAATCTACCAGATCTGCTACGTCACTATTTGCACCCTTAATCAGCCTGTCGGTCTGATACCTGATCAAGGATTGACCTGTTGGTCATCGCAGATAGAGTATCTGAGACGCTTCGAATTCGTTCTGGATTGGCCCAAAGCGTGCCATTTCCGTCCCAGTACAATAATGTTATTTGGGCCTGTCGGTCTGATACCCCTCATAACTGAAAAACATAAGAGGACAAATTGGAACAGACCCATTAGAGAAAGGTTCTCAACCCAGAGAAGTCAAGCTAATAACACTTTCTCTCATACAGTTCCAGAAGTCAAAATAAACCTACCACTATTCCCTTATGACTATTCTGAGCCAGGAACTCAGAATAGGTATTCTTCTTATCGACTACACACTTCCAGGTTCCTTTCGAACCTGATGATCCTTTAACCTCCTTGGAGTGAAAAGGAGAGACACCTCCCTAGTCAGGAGAGAATGCTCCATCATTGCCATTCAGGAATCACAAAGTACAGTCTTTAAATCCTGATTCACCTCAGACAGACATTCCTCACCTATATGAGAGAACAACAATCATTGTATTGGCCTACGGTATGTTGTAAGTCCAATATAGGTAATCCTTGTCAAATGGTTTGTATGAGAACCGCCCTCGTATTGCACTTGGGAGATGGTCATATTCATCTGTAAATCCATGAAACTAAGGATCAACTACTAGTCTTGTCAGAATTCAGGAGGAGTTATAACTCCACAAAAGACACTGCTAATTTCTCACTCACATAGTTCGATCCAGTTCTTAACTGATCTGAGACATACTTGTTATGTTCATCGAATCAAAGTGATAAATGGAAATAAACTTTTCATTTACAGGATCATAGTCGAGCTACAAGAAGATTCCAGTCAAAAGAAACCATTCTATACTTTCAGGTTTCTGGAATAGCTCCTTGACTTCCAATGAAGTCAGACTTTCAATAAAGTCCCTCGTCAGCACCCTCTTCAAGAAAGAAGAATAGGAAGCTACAGACAGCAATACTGTCTTCCTACGACAAAGAACAGAAAAGTGTTCAACAGCACTTTGGTCAGGAATAAACAAGGTTTATTCGGGTTTAAAGAGTCCATGGCAACTATTTCGCCATAGAATCCAAATGCAGCTTGGAAACCTGCATCGACTCTTTTGTAGCATGGGGATGCTACACGAAGTTCTAAGCTGGCCTTCAGAGCAAAACAGCTTACTTTCTTTTATCTTTCCGATTTTGATGACTACCTGATTTCTAATCATTCAAGAATTTTATTCTTGGTAGCATCATTCATTTTTTCATCGAGGCCAATTCGCTCAACTGGCAGGCAAGTTTCCTTTTGCCCTTAACATTACTAATAATGTTTTCTGAGCATGAGCACTCATACTTCCTCCGCCATGAACGATTGTTCATGAGACATATTATCACTGAATGATTTCTAGGAACTAACCATGATTTAGTTCATGAGGGAGAAATCCAAATTCCTGTTCCTATTGAACTCAATAGAGACTATCCAATAATGGATAAATGTCTACAGTTCAGAAACGAACTAAAGATCGTTATTGTGCTTTTATATTTCCATACCACATATCATGACTTCAAAATCATGATGGAAATATGACCAGTTCTTGCTTCTTCAAAAGCAAAGACCAATCTCATTCTTCGGAATAACAATTCCAGACAAAGCAATGCAGATGTTCCATTCCTGCAAAATATATAGCTTTATCAGACGTTCTTCACAGAACAACAAGGTCTAATAAATAAATGATCTTCAGCACATTGGCTAGACATACTGTCTCCCATAACTGCTGTAAAAGTTCATAACCTTGTTCTGATACAAGAATGATCAACTGGTAATAAAAGCAAATGATCTACTTGATAATGTCCAAGCTGACGCTTTCCTCACAAGAGAGACTACCAACATCAACAAAGCATCATGCTTTCAGGACTCAAGTTCTAGACATTAACAGGATATAACAAATTATCCTTTACACTGTTCCTAACATTCACAGTGAGGAGGAGTGTTGGAATTGTCAGTATTTATCTTATCTTATCTGACATTCCATATCAGTCATGATCAACAATCTTATCTTGATCATATGCATGGTCATCATGCTTACTATTTGGATATTCTATTATCCATGATGACTGTCACCGTATGACTAAATGTCATATATTATGACTAATAGATCACCAATCCATGTCATGTGACTTAATATGCTGACTGATACTCCACTGCTCATGTTATGCCATTGGTTGATGCCTTATAGCTACCGCTCTTATCTTCTTATTGCTATTGGCTGTGATAAGAGCTTTATACGCTATTGGCTACTATTGTTCCACCTTTATGGAACTCCTGTATACAAGTACAAACAGCATGTACTGTATATAAGGAGGAGCTCCTCATAGTCGCTCCTCTAACCCAGAACAATACATTCTCCTCTTCTGTGTTCATATCCAGTACCATAGGGTTCTACCCTTATACTGAGATTATCCTAGACTACTGAGGTCACTTCCCCTCTACCATCTATAGGGTCACTCCCTCCAGTAGTTACTACCCACCGTTTGACTATCCACCTTCTTCGGTTACCACCCGTGACTGGTTACCTGGTGAGTATTCCCACCAGAGCTACGTGACTTTCTTCCTCTGCACATAAGTGTGTTATGAGCCCACACTCACTGCATGGTGCTACAATCGGAGTCGTACTCCAATACACCCGCACCCACACCACCACCTGGTAGGCGCACCAAAGATGGCGCCACGATGACAGTGAGTGCGCAACAGTGATGACAACGACATGACGTCATTGTCAAATCGCCACCATCAGTGACACAACGGCGATGACAAGGCCAGGACGACGACAAAGACGACTGTCCCCCCACCCCCGCTGCCGCCTGGAGAGTACACCGACGACACAACATCGTCGATGGTCCACCACCATCAACAACACCACAACGACACCGTAACGTCCCCACCTACAACCACACCGCTGTCTGGAGGGTCCAACAACGACCGCGACAAGACGCGCATACGACGGGAGGTCGTGATGAAGATGGCATGACAAAGACGCCATGACAACTACAACATGACGAGAACGACGCCGCAGGATGCACATACGACAGGAGGCCGCGACAACCACGACGATGTGGTGAGGCCATGGACAACGCCATGAAGACAATGACGATGACATCATGTCATCGTCGACCCACCATCAACGGCGTGACACCCACCATGACATGTGAAGGACACAGCGACACAGGTCGACGACTGGCGTGCGCAGCCACACCCTCACTGCCGCCGTCGCCTGGAGGACAAGACGACGATGACAAAGCAATGCCATCGATGGCCCAAGGCCATCAGTGGCACTACCACGACGATGCCATTGGGAACCGACGATGGCAACGACATGTGGGTTGTACCCACACCACCACCATCATCTGGAGGACGCGGTGGCGGCGACTACCCATGCGCAACCGCACTTGCACCCTCACCACCATTACCTGGAGGACACACAGGGAGGAGGTGGTGTGGGCAGCCATGCCCCTTGAATAAGAACGACAGGGCACAGTGTGGTTGACCCGCACCACCACAATGACACGTACACGACCTCACACCTGGAGAAGGCGACGACGACAACACTGCCAGGTGTGCAACCGCGTACCCCCAGAGTCAACAACAACGCGTTGTGCGTGCAGCAAAGCAAGGGAGATGCCTCAGAATGGCATGCTGACCAGGAAGCGATGGCCTCGATGCAACAAGGACAGTGTGACGACAACGACACGATGACCATGATGCAATGAGGGAGATGCAATGGGAGTTACTGCTGCATGAGGATGATGTGACAACCACAGTGGGATGAGGGGGCGAGATAGTGTCAGTATACATATGTAGTACTTTGTTCATAGTTTACAAAATTCTAGTGATTTCTATGTAATTTGGTGGTTCTGGAAGGAGAAAAAAAAAACCTTGTGATTATCTGTCTAGAGCTCTACATAACAACCTGATTTTGCTGATGTTTTAACTAAATAAATTTCTCAGACAACATCTAGCTATATGTTTATAAATCCAAGTATCAAAACAACTTAATGACTATATTACTCTAGTTCTAATGTCTAAAACTCTAAGATAGCTAAATAACTGTATCTAGTTGTCTAAATACTCTATTTCTATACATCTAAACATATAATTCTTTAAAATAGCTTACCAGCTACATCTAATCATCTAAATGGACATACATCTATATTATCCAAAGCCTTAGAAAATAATAGCTTATAGCACTAAATAGCTTGGTGAAAAGTTTACTAAATCAAATAAACAGTCTATAGACTAATCATCTAAGAGACTAAATGTCTAATATCATCTAAATAGTCTAAAATTAGACCATTAGACCAATTTAGACAACTTAGCTAAAACCTAGACTTGCTGATGTGGTCGCTTGCAACATAACTACAATAACTTTGTCTACGATGTGCCTTTCCCCGAGGAGTCAGGGCAACTCTACCTTGTCACCCATGGCCACCGAGTTGGTATTTTCACAACTTGGTAAGTCTATCACCACCTTCTCGCCGAACTATGCCTGATCTTGTTTGTAGGTCTCATACCTCCCCCTATGTCACCAGGGTGTCCTTCGCGACCTACTCAAAGGTCCCTTTGTTGGAGCAGGGAGTCGGTCTGGTGATGGCTGCCATTGACCTGGGAGAGGCATACTGGTTGGCATAGTTACTCCCCTATCTGTTGTGTACAATGTTACCTAAAATGTCGTCTTGAATGTATTGCCACTTCTTGGATTCAAGCACATGGTTAATTTTTGCCTCGGACTTAGTCGAAGCAAATAGTCCAGTCCCAATGAGTGCGCCTCATGGCTTTCTTTTCTTTGGGCTCATTTTCCCCACAGATCCACAGATTGAAGTTGATCAATTTCAGCCAGGCGGATCCCCTTCAGGGCCGCAGATTTATCGTACACTCACAGCCGAGCACTTCTGAGGCTTCACTGTGGCGCTTCCGAGGCTTCATTGTGGCACTTCTTCATCCGCCTGACTCCTTACCACCCTCATGGTGTCCTTTGTGGCACCTCTGGTCGACAGATGGTGGATCCACTCGAGTGAGCGCCCCCAGGTTACTGTGGTGACTGACATGTGAACTCTCTATCTAGAATTCCGCACAGGCATCGTCCGTGTGTTTCCTACTTGTTTTCATGAATGACAAAATGACCAGGTCAGAGTCTTACTTATTGCCTGACAAATTCGCCTCATATATATATGATTTTTTTTTCAGTTATAAGCAGAGGTGTGCGCGCAAGGCCCTCACGCAGTTCATGAAAACCCTTCATGACTCTTTTTGCTCCCCTCGCGCGCACTCTGTGTCCTTTGGTGTATTGTTTTGTGTCCCAGTGAGTCGTCTCCTTCGAGCTTTCATCTGTTCTTACTGGTTCTCTAAAGATGGTACGGCAGAGCCAGTGTCGATCCAAGATGCCTGTTCCCCCCTTGTTTCAACTCCATGCTGAAGACACTGGCAAGGAGCAGGTTGGTGAACAGATCGGTGGGGGTCGCCATGCCCCTTCCCCCCCTCCAACCGAGACTCCTAAATTGCGCCATCGCATCAAACCTACGCAGCACGCCACAGAGGCAATCCATAGGGCTGGACGACATAGGACTCAGCTCGTGGAGGAGTCTAATCCCGTCTTAGAAGACCTTTTGGACTCCCCTCACTCAAACTCTCCTGACACAGCTCCTTCCAGTGTGCTGCCTCCTGTGGCACTTCCGGCTTTTACTCCTGCAGTGGCACCATCTGCTGCAAGCAGCATACCTGTCCCTCTGTTAATCCTGAACCATCCACTGTCTTTGGCTCAATTCGACAAGTCAAACATAGACCCGGCCTTGCTTGCCAAGTCCTCTCACTTGTCGCCATCTTTCCCTCCTCATTCTGGAGATGTATATGGCTTGGAGCCACTTCTGTTCACACAGCTGCCCTTGCAGACCATGCACAACGTTCTCCCCTCGCCATTGTCCGACGTGGGTGAACTTGCGAGCATCATTGAGCCTCCACCATCCACCCAACTAGACTTGCCAGTCATGCATGTCACTCCTCCAACACCCTCCCTCGTAGATGAGCGTGCAAGTAGCTTGACACCTCATCCGTTCACCCAGCCGCACTTGTCGGTCACCCTCATCACTCCTCCAACATCCTCCTTCATAGACGAGCATGTGAGCAGCCTTGCGCCCCATCCGTCCACTCAGCCACTCTTGCTGACCACCCACATTGCTCATCAGACACCCTCCACTGTGGATGAGTGTGCGAGCAGTCCTGAAATCCCTCTGTCCATCCAGCCACCCTTGCATGAGCACCTGCTGCATGAAGGTGAAGTCCTGGAACTCACAGATAGCGAACCTTCCACTCCAACATCCGGGCGACAGACTGCTAGAGTCAACTCTCTCCTCAGCAAAGGCTATGAACAACTCAAAAAGATTCTCACCAATATGATTGGCAACACGTCGCTGACTGCTCGTCAAATTATGGACAGCTGGCACAAGAGCCGTGGACGCTCTATCAATGGTACCAATCACTGGAACTTATATGCGAGGTACCTTGGGAAAAACGAGGAAAAGGAGCGTCAACGGCTGGGACTCCCTGCAGGCACCCCAAGTACGTACCTTCAAGCTCTACTGATCACAGTGACACTGATATCCCCTGTAGTCACACTAGGAATTTGTGGCCGGCTTTATGCCAAGTTTAGAGAAGAGAATGAGGAGTGGCAAGAAATTCTAGAGCTCCACGACATGATCGAGATGTTGGACGTGTCTCCCCAGACCGTTTCCCAGCAGGCCAATTCATTCAACAAAATATCCAAGAGACTTACAAGTTTGGTGCACAGCTCGATGTAGTTTTGAACATGCCAGTACTAACGTGCCTAATCAGTTGGAGATGGCCGCTGCTAAGTACGGTTTCGAGGGTGTGGTTGTAATCTGTGGCAACACTGTCAACCAGGATGCCTCACTCGGCTTTGCTCACACCACCCCTGGGGCAAAGGATTTTTTTCAGACTCAATGTCGTGCCGATAATGATACTATGATTGGACACTTGAAGGCACATGTATAGTACGCATTCCTATTCTTCCTAATAAAGGTTCACTAACTCATACGTATTGCAGTAATCTCATCTCCATGGAGGTGGTCAACGATGCATTCAGCGATCCTGATGACTTGATGAGCCACGATCAACCAGGCCATCCCAATGCGACCATTGCTGTGCCAGACCCATCTTCATCTAACGTGAACAATAATGCAGTTGCAGCAGTGGCGCATTCATCCCAAGACCCTCAGGTAGAAGAAGGACTGACCTTGGAGAGTGACATGTTACCTTACATCAAGAGGTCAATCAAGTCCCTTGTTGGTAAGTCTAAACTTACCTTGGTATGCTACAGATGCTAACCGATATCAGAGTCCGTCAAAGGCGAACTGCCGATGATTAAGCCGAACAATTTTCCCTGGGTTGGCCTTTGCGTGATCCTCGCAAACCAGGGTTTGGTGATACAAGGCTGGCCATCATCTGTGTCCATGCCAGGTGAATGTGGGTCTAGCAAATCGAAAGGTATTACCATCCTCAAGAAGGGCGAGCAACGCGATCTCTGTAGTGTGTTCGAGAACAAAGAATTAACCATCACCAAATACGAAGAGAAGGCTCAGAAACGTATGTGTTTTATTGATTTTCAGAGATACTCGGAATTAATTATTCTTTAGGAGCACTGGTACAGTCCTTGTCACCCGTGATAATCAGCGCCCCTCCGCCCGCGGACAGCAGGATGGATCGTGCCCAGCGGATCTATGCTGACTCATCTCTCGATTTTGATGGCCCTGAGCACCTCCCACCCAGTGATGTCAGGAAGACACGAATCAAGTGCAAGCCTGCTCGCACACCACTCACATCAGCTGAAGACCCAATCGTCATCAGTAGTGGGGACGACTCAAATACCCCCCCTCATGCCCTCAACGTTGACAACCGGTCTGCTAAGGACATCAAAAAGGTGGCCATGATAAAAGCACACTCGAAGGCAAAGAAGGCCGTCAAGCCACTCACCCTAGAGATTTATTCGGATGATGAAGCCATTTTCTGCCCACTCACAGCTGCTGAAGAAGACTGTCAAGGCGCTGGTCCATCTCACAAGCGGAAGGGCTCGGAATTGCCATCCACACGTCCTGAGAAAAAATCTGCCACTCGCGGTGTCAAAGCCTCCATCAAGGGGAAAGTGCATGCAGTCAGTGTAGTATCCTCAGAGAGCAAAACAGATGCCCTGAGTGATGCCACCGTTAAAGGTAAAGTCTTACAATTTTCACGCACAATTTGTTATTAATGCTGCTACAGGGCCACGTGAACAGCATGATGTTTTCCTTGAGCCCTCGAGTATTCCAAGGCCCACCACCCCCTCGTCTCAGGATCTGTGAGGGGCCTTGGACTCTCTGGTTCTGTCTTCACCTTCTCTCAAGAAGAACGTGCACAAGCGGTCATTAGCCAAGCTCCCTGTAACCAGTGCCGCAGACTTGATAGCACTGCCCGACACACCAAACACCACCACCAGCCCAAACACCACCACCAGTGGTGAGAGCAGCCAGCCCCCTGCAGCCCCAGTTCATTCGTTGGATGGCCATGGCGATACGTCTGGTGCTACTCCTGCACCCCTTGCGCCATCTACCCAGCCCATGTCGACACCACCCCCTGTTGCTCCCACCATGCTCACTGCTCCCTCTGCACCATCTTCTCTGCCCGTACTGATGGCAACTCCTAAGCCAACTGCCCCTTCTGTGCCATCTCCTCCCTCAGTGCCTCCTGCTCCATCTGCACCTGTTGCACCTCCACCTCCATCTAGCTCTCTTGCACCCACCGTGCCTCCAAAACCACCCGCCTTTTACCATGGGTATGTTGTAGGGGAGCAGGGCGACTGGGCAGATCAACCTTGCCAGCAAGTTGGAGGTGGATACCCATACCGGGCCCAACAGCCATACTATCCATATCCTGTGGATGGTGGGATGATCCCGCCGCATTGATTTCACAAGATGCCTGCCAGTGGAATGTATGCAGATCCCATCTATCTTGATCCCCGAGGGTTATATGGGGGGTTCCACGATCCCCCACTCACAGGGTCTCACTATCCCAACGGAACGTATCAAGACCCTATTCACTTTGGCACATCGCTTCCTGGACCTTCTTGTCCCCATTACAGCCCAGCGTTTAATGAGCCCCAGCGCCCACCTAGTGAAAGCCATATGTAAACAGGCCAGGTTCCTCAACATTTCTTGATCCTTTCTTGTCGTTCTCACGCTCGTACTTGTGCACACTTATGTGTCATTTTAATTTTAATGTAGATATCTTGCTTGCAATGAATTGGTTGAGATAACTGTAACTACGGTCCACCATGTCACAATGAATCGGTGATGATTAAACAGTAGGTCTTTGCCCCAACACGAAAGTGGCAGTTGCGACGTATGCAAAGAACAATCAAACACATGAAAAAAAAACACAACAAAACCTAAGGCCTGCGAATGGAATCATGGACATACGCAGGAGAAGGTCACAAAAACAGTAAATGTAACACTGAGACGAGGAAGGTTGGGCAACAGGGTCAGAGATCATCACATTAGTGGGACGCAAATGGAATCATGACGGACACGGACATACACAGAAGGACATGAAAACAATGGCGTGACACTGAGGCGAGGTGGAAAACTGACAAAGAGGGCCGGGGATCATCGCATTGGTGGGATTGACAGCAGGATTGATGGGATCTGTGCTCTATGAACCACCGACAGGAAGATCCGCACTTATGGATTTGCATAATGAACAATGTTTGACAAAGGAATGTCATCGTGAACATCATGGAGGTGAGGAGATTTGGCGTGATGTGTGTTCACAGAAATAGTAATGTACTTGACGAAAACGGAGGTCGCTACAAAAAAAAGACAAATAAATACAACGCCAACAACAGCAATATGATATACCGTGTGTCTAGGAAGAGTTTGGTAGTGTGTCTGGAGCCACATGTTGCAGCTTGTGAGTGGTTCATGAGAGCCTCCCGCATGTGTCAACGGAGGTCAATAAGAGCTCCCACGGAAAGGCTCGAAGGTAGCCTGCACACCCTCGATGCCTTAAATGGATTACAGAGGCGGGGAGGACGAGAGGCAATGGCTAAGAGACCAGTTTTAGTTGTAGGTGGGAATTGGTCTGCAAATGTGTCGGAGTTCAAAAAAAGTGCTGCCAAGGGTGGTGTGCGATCGCTGTTGCTCAGCTTCTCGGCTTCCCCTTGACTTTGAATCTCTGTGCCTTCCCAAGGTCAGGTGCACACAGGATTTTCCAGACAAACCCGGTCTGACTTTGTTCCTGTCCACGGCCTTAGGCTTTGATTGGTCAATAATGAAACTGAAGCTTGTTCCACTGGGGTGCGCAGTACAACGAAGGGAGTATGTACAGTTGAGACTTACTGTACTTAGCAGAGGCTTCTCTTGAGGTATGAGAGTCTAGATTGATAGAGGATGGT